>CM062288.1:318582678-318686572 GCA_031216915.1 Pictodentalium vernedei | reverse complement strand
TGGTGAGGTTTAAAAAAGTATCGGGTGGGGGTGTAGAGGGGCACTAAAAGTTATGACCCAAAATTGTTCTCACATATATAGGCCTTCAAAGGGGTCTACTAGGGGTAATTTTTTACCAGGAATCTAATGGTGAGGTTTAAAAAAGTGCTGGGGTGTGGTGGGGGTGTAGAGGGGCACCAACAGTTATGACCAAAATTTTTCTCATCGATATAGGTCTTCAAGTGGTCTACTGGGGTAATTTTAATACTCTCCTCAGCCCGAGCAGCGCTGGGTAACCCTGCTAGTATTAAATATAATTTGGCATATTTAATCAAATTTATATCCTTTAAATTGAAAACATTTTTTTCACCAATGACTTCTTTAGTTAAATTTAGATAAATTTTTCATCAAATCTTGTCATGGCTGCTTCACAGCAGCCAAGACAAGATTTGATGAAAAATATCTTGATAATACTCACCAGGTTAAGAGTGAATGTATTCTACATGGCAGTGACCAAAATTGAAGTTTAAAATATTAAATAAAAACATGCTTATTTATAAAATTTTATTTACTAAAAATAATCAAAATAATGATGAACTTTTTTTTTTGCATTCCTGCCAAAATCAAATCAAAGGAGTTGTTATTTGGTCCAATTTTCTTCATTAAACATGAGGAAAATGTTATAATCATTTTCGTTTTTTTTATTTACAAACTTTATTTGTTGTTTTTTCAATTGTCTTTTATTTTACTCAGCTATTTACCATTGTGAATATTATATATATATTTTGGAAAATGAGGTGTAATAAATTTTGGAAATTGGAAATTGATGTATGTATTTGTTAGTTCATTAGGTTGGAATGCCATGTCCCAAAACATAAAATTTCTCACTCCTCCTTCCAAAACCTTTGCTTTCATCAGACAATGGAACCCTGTTAATTGAATAGCTACTTTGTCAGTGAAAATTATTCAATTAACCCTTTACCCAATGCAGACGATTTCAAAATTTATTATTTTAAATATCATTTTTTAAATTTTTAAAAAAATTCAACAAAACCATATCATGTGACCCCTCTTTGGAACGAGCTCGTTCCAAAGAGGGGTCACATGATATGGTTTTGTTGAAATTTTTCGAAAAATATTTTTTCAGCTGCTGAATTTGCATATTACGCGGGCGGATGCGGGCGATTGTTGGCTAATGGGTTAACAGGAGTATTTAATCAACAAAGATTGTCACTTTCCTGTATTCTAGAGATAAACATAGCATTTATTCTATTATATCTTGTTTGACAGAGCTCTATGAGCTCTGTCAAACAAGATAAATAGATTAAATGCCTGTATTGGATGTACTGAGGCCAAATAGATCTATAAACAAAGGAAAGCTGGAGAGAGTCTGGGTAAATTCTCGACAGGTTACAAGATTTTTTTATTCAATTAACAGGAGTTTCCTCTATAACCTATATTCAATTAAAAAGTCAAATTTGTACTGGAGGTATGGTAAATCCAATTAAGTAAGCACCACTGTATTCCCATTGTAATAATAATATTATAGTAATAACAATAACAAGTGCATCGCTGGGCATGGGCTATGTCCCCCGATAGAAAGTTCTTACATTGAACATATTGAAGACTAAAACAACAAATTTTCAAAGAAGAAAAAATGGAAAAAGGGCCATAACTTAACCAGAATTGGTCGGACCGAACCCAAATTCGAATTTGACATGCGTATTCATGTGACAAACCTATGTACTAAATTTGGTGTTGATTCAATAACTCAAATATATGGACACCAACTTTCCAAAGTTGAAGAAATGGAAAAAGGACCATAACTCAGTCAAAATTGGTTGGACCGAACCCATATTCGAACTTGACCTGCAAATTCTTGAGACGAGATGAAAATTTGGTGTGATTCAATAACTTAAACTGAAGTTATCATGCGGACATCAAATTTCCCAAGTTGTGAAATTTGGCGAAAAAGCGTCGAATAGAGGGCACATAAGTCCAACAAAAATTATCGGATCCAGTCGACATTCGGAATTCATCTAAGCATTGGGGTAAGTGACATACACACCAAATTTGTTTTTAATTCGCTGACCCAAACTTTAGTTATCACTCTGGACGAACGCACACACCGCACGAACGGACGGACCCAGCTGATTGATTGATTGATTGATTTATTTTGTAATACAACATGCACAAATACAAACTAAATACAGCAGCATACAATTATTTCAAATACAATGTTGCACTACAGGGAGATGGCATAGCCGCTAGGACTGTCTTCCTGCCGTTCTCAATAAAAACAAAGACGTAAAATTATAATAGTCCTCCGACAAAATAACACTTTGGCTGGCCGCGATTCTCAGGTGAGAAGGCCTTGATTAACCCCGTGCTCCCAAATGCCTCCCTATCTCTACGCCCCTTCTCTCGCCCCAACACCCGAAACGAACTGCTTGATGAAATTCCGTAGACCAGTCTTTCCAATCTTTCCGATAAGCATACAGACCCTCTCCTTTGTGTGTTGTGTGAAAAGCAGGAAGTGGAGCAATCTTGTTTACTGCTGTAAATAAGTTCCATTTTACTGATAAAATAGGACACGGACCCCTAGTGGCGTCGTGCTAGGGAAAAATCTTGGGGTGGGGGGGGGGGGCGGATCGGTAACTCCATCTAAGCGGAGCGCCATCATCGATTGGCGCGTTTTGTGCCCCCAAAATTTTGGCCAAAAATGCCTCCCAGATTGCCGGAAATTGCAGACCTTCACCGAAAATATTGGGGGGGGGGGGGGGGGCTCTCCCCGTGCGTGCACCGTTGGCATGACGCCACTGCGGAACCCACGGTTGGGATGGAAGTCCTCTAAAGTGGGCAGCATAGGTATAAACGATTGGTTAACACCCTGCACACTGATGTCGAAATATCTAATGTTCAGGGTAAAATATTTCCCATAATGCAACTAGAAATTTAACCAATTCAATCTTGTTTGACAGAGCTCAATGAGCTCTGTCAAACAAGACTGAATTGGTTAAATTCCCAGTTGCATTATGGGAAAAATGGCTACTTCAAATCTGGATATTTTGACATCAGAATGCAGGGGGTTAAACTTGACATCATACGTGCTCTGATGACATCTTTGAGGGTTTACTGTTGGTCAAGACGAATTGTAACAAGGCAAATCTTAGACTAAATAACATCACTTCAAAGATAATATGAAGCACATCCACTGAATTTGAAGCCTTTAATTTGCAGCACCTGCACTTCAAAATAAAGCCCAAATATGGGCTTCCAGCACTCTACCATGCAGTTAAATTGGTTGATTTACTTTGACAAACTCGCACATGAAGGCACCGGAAGGTGGGCAGGTCACAGCTGCCCGAATTTAGGGGAAAAGAGGGTAGTACGCGCCCTTTTTCGACAGAAGCGTACTGGTGGAAAAAAACCTTACTTTCCGAGAACTGTAGCTGAGAAACTCGAGAGTATCTGTTTCTGACGTATTTTACGTGCGCCAGTACCTATGAAGGTGGGGAGGGGGTATCATATAAAGTACCGCCTTATCTCATACCCAGAGTTTAGTGACCTTTTTGATACCCCTGCCCCCCCCCCCCCCCCCCCCCCCCCCCCCCCCACACACACACACAAACATACAAACACATACTTGCACCATTCTCTGTAATTCACTGCACATCGGGAGTTTCCGCGAAGGTCTCATCAGTAAATATTACAAAATTGTTGACCGATAATATTCCACGGTCGGGAAACATTGCGAACTAAGTGACAACACCCTATGGGAAATTAACATAGTGCCTTAGAATGAGATATAATAAAAAAAAATGGTTGGAAAAAAATTTTCCATGTCAAAATTTTAACTTTGAAAGTTGACAAATGTTGACTTTCAACAAATCGTGTAAGAAAGAGAGTTAAAACTATAAAACGTCTCAGCAAACGTGAAATCAGAATGAAAGTGAACTTATCCGGAACAAACAAGTCACGAAGCGTATCTATTTCTGCTGTAATGCTCATACGCTTCACTTAGTTATCAAAAGACGTCACAATTAGTTTACGCTTGATCCACCCGACCCACTGGGGTGTTTAATCTGCATCGTATCACATCATTGGTTTAGCTTTCCTCATCACTGCGTGAAACTTTCAAAAAATAAAAATTCCACTCCCGAGCCCATAATAAAATATACATACACATAAATTGTAAACGACATTGTAGGGCGACTTTCCAATCTTCGTTCATCCCTTTTTCACGTCTTATAGCATGTAAATATTCTTAATTGTTTTTTATTTCTTATTTTATTTCCAGAAAATAGGTTTCTCGTCGAATTCAAACACATTTCGTCTCTTAAGTTCCAATGTGTTCTATGTGCCTACTGGCACATAGAACACATTGGAGCACAGGGGACGATTATCGGATTTCACATTCAGATATCTGGAAATCTTGCCTTTCTTTTATTTATCACCATCCCAGAAAACCCACAAGTTTTACGGATTTTCCATTGTAAGATGAACGCGAAACGCAGTGGCGCTGCCAGGGAGGGGGGGGGGGGGGGGGGACGTTTAGGGAAGCAACCCCAAACGTCACGGATCCCATAAAAATCACGAATTCTACGATCTGCATGAGGCTTATGAAACAACATATCACATACCATTGTGGTGAAAAGTGACGTTTTTTCAGCCTCAAAATATCTCAAAATTGCGCCATCTTCGTGGTATGACCCCAAATTCACGCCGCCTCCTACAGGTTTACCCGGCGACGCGTCTGAAGAAATGTGCTGTTTAATGTTTATACATCACAAGTTTTTGGAAGTCTCAGAATCAGATTTTCTCAAAATAGTGCCAAGCGTGAGACAATTCTGGTTGAGTAAAAATATCGTTAAAATACACTGAAAAATACGGTAAAAATTTTCACGCTGAACCATTGGCTTGGCTAGAAAATGTTTTTTGGGACTGGACACTAAAATTTGGGCGTGTCTTTCATTTAATGATCACCCTCTCCACACGCTGCTGTCAAAAATCCGAAATTTCCAGCACTGATTTTTTTTCATAATGCAAAAAGGAATTTAACCAATTCAGACTTCAAGATTGAATTGGTTAATCCTTTACCTAACATGAAAAGCAGACGACACTTCAAAAAAAAATTCTTGAATAGCTATTTTTTTTCTTTTTTGTCTCAAAAACATAGGTTATGACCCTCATTGGAACGAGCTCGACGAGCTCGTTCCAATGAGGGGTCATAACCTATGTTTTGGGGACAAAAAAATAAAAAAAAAATATGAAATTAATTGGCGATTTTTGAGAATAGCGCTGGCCGTTTTTGTCCGTTACGTTGGGTAAAGGGTTAAATTCCTAGGTGCATTATGGGAAAAAATTACCGATTGAATGTCCGTTCTTCAATGATTAACTTTTGCACACTGATGTCCTGTTGACGTACCATTATATCCGATACACATCATATTATTAATCTCAGGAACACTTCCAGTCTGACAATCTGCTTTAGTTGTTGTTCAAATAATTGCAACTGACCCCGAGATATCATGGTCATTCAGAGCAGGTGTGATCTACCAAGTTGATGGTTTCCGTGAGTTCCATGGCATTATGGTCTTAATGCCCAAAGTTCGGTTCTGTTGCAAATTCCATATACGATCGTATCTTGCATTCCAGCACTTGGTACGCCTATAGTAGTAGAAATTTATGAAATACTGACACAGATAACAAAAAAAATTGGGGTGGTGCCTGGATAGATTCTGGGGATGGCCAGGTACCCCGAGCACCCCATAGTTACTCCACTGCACAGAACGAACATGGTTACTTGATTCTCAGCCTCGTAACACTCATCTAGATCAACATACATTCATTTGAGACCAGGGGACCAAACATGGCACTTTCACAGCAAGCCAGAAAATACGCAGACTGTCATCTGCAAATTGAGGTCCCCAGAGGGTGAATTTAGTGATGCTACCCTGCACAGCAGGGTAGCATCACTAAATTTACCCACTGTGAACCTCAATCTGAATCAGGGTCTCAAAACTAAACAGAAAGAAGTACCCAGAGAATAAATTGGCCCACTATATAGGATAGCATCAGCAAATTCATCCTCCGGGGACCTCATTTTGCAAATGTCAGAGTGCTTATTTTCAGGCCTGATTCACAGCTCATCGACCACTTGGTACACACAAAGGTGTCGAACTGTAGTATAAGAGTAAATGGAGCCCGCACCCCTATTCAACTGCCTGGTATTTGAACATTTGCTGACATACGATTGGAATCTGTGTATTAAAAGAACAGTAGCGGTTTTGAAGCATAGTGTATTGATTAGTGTCCCCCTCCTCACACCCCATCCCTACCCATACACGTTTCAAACCCTTTAACTCTTTACCCAACGTAACGGCCAAAACCGGCCAGCGCTATTCACAAAAATCGCCAATTAATTTTCATTATTTTGTAATTTTTCATCTCAAAAACATAGGTTATGACCCCTCTTTGGAATGAGCTCGTTCCAATGAGGGATCATAACCTATGTTTTTGAGACAAAAAATGAAAAAAATTAGTTATTCAAGAATTCCTTTTGCAAGTGTCGTCTTCTTTTCATGTTAGGTAAAGGGTTAACACCTATTGTACTCGTCGGGGGGGCGCAGTGAGGTAGCGGCAACCGGTTCTCGCCAGATCACCGAAGTTAAGCAACGTCGAGCGCGGTTAGTAGTCGGATGGGTGACCATTTCAGCGACTGATTCGCGCTCCCGCGTTGTGTCCTTGGGCAAGGCACTTAACCCCGATTGCCTACATGGGGGCACGATGACGCTGTGTACTGAGGCGTACTGCACGTCGATGGTGCGCATGTCTTCAACCAATCTAACCCTGCCTGTGCTTCGGTGCAGAGTTCAGAGTTACGATGTTGGAGAGCTCGGTGGTTCTCTCCGGGTACTCCGGCTTCCTCCACCCGTATAACTGTCACGGCCACGATTAGCCATTGTGCATAGGTATGTGACCTTAAACACCAATAAATAAATAAATAAATAAATAAATAAATAAATAAATATTGTACTCGTCAAGATCAGAAAACTAAAGAGTGACATTTCTGTTTATGATTCTTTTACCATTTATGTCACCGAGCCGAACTACGGTATGTCCAGCGCGTATTTGTGCCACCGCCTACTCCACCTCTACTCTGTCGTCTACTGATAGACTACCTCATTTGTCCACTTGATCAGTAAATAATAGTGTGAACTGACGTTAACTCGTCTGGTGGTTGGGATAAAAAAAAAACTGGCTGAGAATATATTGTATGTAATTTTGAAACACAAACAAGTTTCACTTTCTACATTCGACAACGCCCTTTATAATAAAAAACTGGATCCATTAATTCCGCGTCTGACACAGAGTCAACTGCCAGGAAAATAGGTCATTTCAAACTGTATGGCTCATCAGTTTGTTTGTTTGTTTGTTTCATAACGACACTTTCAATAGCCAAGTCAGTAGTGTTAGTACAGTTTAAAATCATGTGTGCCATCGACATTCTACACGCCTAAGCAGATTCAGATTCAGATTCGGGTTTTATTTTGCGGTATCAATATACATGTTTTACAGAGTTCATTACAGAATTATTGTTACATAACATAATTCAGATGTATATACCGCATGGAGGTGACATAGCCATATTGACTGTCTACCTGTCACCCCCTTGTAATAAGTATGTTATCCTCAACACTGCAAATCGACTAGGAACTAAATATTTAAGGAATAGTGCATGGCTTGGAGTTGACTACGCTCATATAGTGCCCAGTGAGGTGGTGTAGTTCCCGCCGCGAAGCGGAGGGAACTATACCACCTCACTGGGCACTATATGGGCGTAGTCAACGACAAGACATGCACTAATCCTTATATTATATCGAACACCCATCAAGAAAAACATGTGTCCAATTTGTTAATCTATTACCAAGGTCGGCAATGGTAAACAAAACATTTCCTCCAAACGGAACTGTGTATTCTAGAATCGCGCAACTCGTGAATGAAAGCTAAAATTTTCGAAATTTGACAACGCAGTTTGATAATTTCCACACATTTGTCACACATATACATTACCGTACTGGGTCAGTACGGGATACAAACCTCCGAAGATTCAAACGAATTCCATTATTTATTCGTTTACTGCCCAAAACATACAATTAAATAGCAAAATAATATGAGCAGCGAAACAAACGATTTTTCATATCCGGACGCGTTCTCATGAAAGTTGGGCCCAGGTATGGATCATTCTCTTCGAAACGAGATATGGATCATCTTCTCAAGGAATAAAATGAACGCCTCGAAAAATGTGACTTCAACAATGGAAAAGCGATACATTTTTCCACAAAGATTTCTTTCCGGGTCGTTTTGTGGATGTTGTGCCTCTGTGAATCGATTTTTAAATTTAGCCTGATCAGTTTTATTCGCCCAGTATGAAAAGAAAACTGATATAGTAGTGTGCTAAAAATAGAAAACGTGTAGTGCCTGGGTGTAGTGCCTGGTCAGTTCTGTGGATGCAAACTACACGAAATAGGGTATCATCTTTCAGCCAATCAGAATGCAAGGAAGTCACGTGAGATATAATATCATTAAATATTAAATATGTAGCTCTACCTTGGACATCCAAAAGTCAGTACTATTTTAAAATCTGTTCTGCTCACCCGAGGAGGAACTTCAAGCTCGGAGAAAGATGTTTATGACGATTAACCTGGCGAAGGACGCAACAATTTAATGAAAGTATATTTAACCCTGGGACAGACGATGATAGTGTTTATGCAAGGCGTATTAAGCATTACAGTCGGGGCAATATGGATTGTTACATTGGACATTAGCGGCATATCGTCGCCCGAGTGCTAGAATGTCCTATGTCCCCTATGGACTCCCATAGGGGACATAGGACATTCTAGCACTCAGGCGACGAATTATGATGCTAAAAGTTTGAGTTTGAGTTTTCGTTTGAATTCATTATGGTTAATGAGGTTATGAAATCCGTCGCCCAGATCATTACATAACCTTGGGTACGCGAACATGGATAACTTATCCAGCGATCTTGTCCGTTTTTTTGTTTACCCGTACTTGCCCCGTTTGCCTAGTGTTCATATATGATGGGTTGTGTAGGATGCCAAAGTAATTATTCAGGGACTGGGTAAGTATATCTTGTTTCCAGTCAAACATGAAAAGGCAGGCCTGCAATATAAACACGTCATTCACTTTAAGAATCTTATATTTTAAGAACAGAGGATCTGTGTGCGAATTATAATTTTTGACCCGTGCCATATACAAAATATGTACAGCATTTCATCAGCTATCGTAACATTTCATCACTTTTCTTTCAGATACTGTGCAACCATCACTAATGGATCTCCGATTCTTTATCACTATCGCGGTAAGTGTTACCTATTAGTCACAGGTGAGAATGTGGTGGGCGGGTCGATCGAGGGGGATCCCCCCCCCCCCCCCCCAAGCGTCGAACAGTTAATTAAAAGATACCTTGGACACAAACGACTTTGGATTGATTGATAACATATCGTAAACCTGTAGCCAGTCCGTAACTATTTTCAGATTTGGATGGCTGAGGTGGCGGTGGTGGTGAGGTGAGGGGTGACCTATGTTTCCTCAATAATAACATGAAATTGTCACATGCGACAGACGAGAATATTTCTACTGTCACGTTAAAATTTATTCTCAATTCTTACTGCTTTATTGACAACAAATCATAAATCTGCGTGTACCCAGTTCGCAACTATTTTCAGATATATACATTTTGAGGGGGAGGGGGCATGTTTGCCCAACTATACCATGAAGTTGTCACACGTGACATACGATAATATTTCCTACCTGACCCACTATTTGAACTCTAACAGGTCTGGAACTGACTTGGGATTAATATATCATTATTCTGTGACGAGTTGGTAACTATTTTTAGATTTGGGGTGAGGGGTATATTTGCCCGACCAAAATGAGCGAGAGTATTTTCTGCCTCTCACGCTAAAATTCTTGCTCAATGCAAACGACTTTGGAGTGAATAAAGATCGATTATTAACCCTTTACCCAACGTAACGGAAAAAACAAGCCAGCGCTATTCACAAAAATCGCCAATTAATTTTCATTATTTTTTCATTTTTTGTCTCAAAAACATAGGTTATGACCCCTCTTTGGAACGAGCTCGGCGAGCTCGTTCCAATGAGGGGTCATAACCTATGTTTTTGAGACAAAAAAAAATGAAAAAAATTAGTTATTGAAGAATTTCTTTACAAGTGTCGTCTGCTTTTCATGTTAGGTAAAGGGTTAACACATACCATTAATCTCCAGTCTGTCTGTCCGTCACAATTTTCAGATATTGGATCGGGGTGGGGGTGGTTCATGTTTGACCGACCACAGCATGAAGTTGCCACATGTGGCAAACGATAATATTTTTTACCTGTCGACTACTGTCAGTCTGCCACCCTAAAATTCTATTTGAACACAAGCAGCTTTGAGTTCTCTGATGATTAATAAATTCATTAATTTGTAACCATTGTAACCATAACTATTTTAAGATGTAGGGGAGGGTGGGTGGGGTTTGTCCGACTTTAAGATGAAGCTATTCGGACTAGGAAACTGCAGTCACCCAAAATTGGCCATGGCCATCCACAATCTAGTGGTGAAAGCCGTAGCAGACTACCACGTCTTTCACCACGCCATTACCGATTGCTATGATTAATATCGTGCGATGGTCCGAACACCAAAGTAGCAACTACACGAAGGTCTTTGGACTAGCGATGCAACCACGTTATTTCAATACTGTTGGACAAACTGGACAGCTGGGTTTCCATGTATATATCTAGGACCACGTGTTCTAACTTCCAGTCTGTATATTCAACAAATGCAAATAAGCTGAGCCTGCTGTTTGGGCCGAGCGCTCTCAGTCAAACGTATATTTACGGCAGTTTTACAAAGTTCAGCTCCTCGATCTCACACAGTTTGAAGTTAGGTCCTGCGAAATTTCGAGATTCGATTCGATTTTGAATCTTGAGTAGATATTCGGCTCGATTCGAAATCGCATGCCCGATTCGTTTCCTCTCAAACCATTTTCATTGGAATAAAGCTTGGTATCAGCCATCTTCATCGTCTCACAAAACGTATAGTTCAGATGAAAATCGAACATAAATAAGGTTGAAATAAAAGACTGACTGAAACTTTTGATACATAGCGATTATTACCATTATGTGGATGTACAAAATATGTATCCGAGTCGAGCTGCGGGTTCTAAGGGTAGATCACGACTCGTCGTGATCTACCCTTAGAACCCGGAGCGAGACTCGGATACATATTTTGTACATCCACATAATGGTAATAATCATTTTATCTTACAATATATTGCGGATAAGTCAAGAATGTAGACGAATATATAACGAACTATTTATTCGTACGGATGAACAAAAAAGAAAAAAAATTGGAACTCACGCGAAAGGAACGTGCTTGTATCCGACCCCCTGATACAAACATCTGTATCAGGGGGTCGGATACACGAAAGTTGCGGAGTTAATACAGAAAAAAGATACATATTGATTGTATGATAAATTAACATAACATCTTCATTCATGCCACCAGCCATGCTAATTCCAATATCGCTATAGTCCCCACTCCTGTTAATACAGATTTCAGGTTTCCAAGCAATGTCGACGATGAACTATAATCCTTACGGGGTAATATTCCGGCTCCATCACCAAAGCATGCCTTCTACGAAGGCGTGTCTTGATGATATAGTTGGTTTATGTTATCAGTCGGGACTTGAGCCACCACAGCTGGAACAATTGACGAACAAATAAGGTTTATAGTACCCCAACCCCCATTGGTCATCTCCAGGACGCCACTGATTCGATTCGAGGTTCGATCGATTTCGAGTAATAAACGTGATTCGATTCGAATCAAAAATGTGTGATTCGCAAGGCGCTGATTTGAAGGCAACATTTCGGGTTATTACACGCTAAAAACTAAAGTATTAAAACTGACACTTTCAAGGTATTAAACCCATTCTAACTCTTAGGGTTTGATTTTAACACTCAAAGTGCAATGCTTTAAGCACTTAGACATTACAATCGTCAGACATCTGAAACTTGAATGGATGGCACTTCCCATGTGTCTAGCATTGGTGGTTCTTCCAGAATCGTCCATAACTTGATTTGCGCTTGGTGGGTACATAATTAAAAGGACACAACGCAGATGACGCGGATCAGGCTCGAGAGTTCGAGCCTGATCCGCGTTATCTGCGTTGTTTCCTTTTAAGTGTCGCGACATTACACTTGTCAAGTGGTATTATTGTAACACCTGTCAAGTTCTGGGATATCTACACTGGAACAAAGTGCTAGTTCAGCACTTAGTAAGTGTTAAATACAACACTTCAAGTGTAATTTTTAACGCTTTAGTTTTTAGCGTGTAACCTCGATGTTAAAGTTCATATCATACCTTCCAAAATACAGCTTTAAACTCTGCGTTGTAATCAGACTAACGAGCTCGTTTTAACTGGCAGAGTGCTAAATTATTTTTGGTCATCAAAATTTGTCGACATATCTAAGCCTTGTTAAAATTTATGGGATAGTGCCCCCAGGAACTCTCTCATAAACTGAGACAAGGCAAATCCTTAACTCTTTCAACACGAGAGGCCGTTTTTCCGTTCCAGGAACACTATACGTCATAATTTCATTAAGCAGGGTGTCTACTAAGGGAACGTGTGGGGTAGAACAATTAATATTTTCAACGTGCAGCCTAAAGGCTGCACTTTGAAAACATTAATTATCCTACCCCCAAATAATGGATATGGGCTCTTCCAATTTCTGCCGTTTAACTGGCATGGAAGATACTACTAGTGTTGAAAGGGTTAAAGACCAAATAATTTCACTTCACGTACAATATGAAGTACATCCACTGAATATAAAGTCTTTTAGATGGGTACCTGCACTTCAAATTAAAGCCCAAATATGGGCTTCCAGCACTCTACCAGTTAAGGGGACTGTGGGGGGGTGGGGGGGGGGGGGTGGTTGTGAAACTATGTTCCGAAAAAATAACTAAATAACTTTGTTGGGTGCCTCTCTATATACTTGATCGGTTAATATCTAACCTGTATGTGTGTGTGACTGTGTGTGTGGGGGAGGGGGGGGGGGTGGAGGTGGGAGGGGGTGGAGGTGGGGGGTGCTATTTTCCAAACGAATAATGATATAAATTTGGTTGATGACTCTCTTGTGTGTAGTTATGGGCGGATTTTTTCGAGTTATTAAAATCTAACATTGAAAGAATTCTTTATATTCAAAGTACCGGTTTATCTGCCCGGTCCTCCATTTGAAGCCCATAATCACAAGAAGATACCCTATTATAGCAAAGCTGTTAGCCCTAAAAGTTTTCCTTTTTGTCTTTCAACTTCCCGTGTTCCCGTATACCGTATCTGTGTTCTTCTGCAGAGTTTATTTGCATTACAACTGTTGTCCTTTTTCTCTTTCAGCTAATCGCAGTAGTGTCTGGTAAGTTGTCTTTCTTACATAAGATAAATTTAATTAAAACAACTTCGAATTCATTAATTATGTGAAACATCTTAAATGCGGTCACCCTGGTTGAGTAAAGCTCATGAAACTATATACCAGGAGGGCGAAGGAGGTCTGTGGCATTTCTTTCTATATAGAAAGCATTTGGATTTTAGAGGTCATTCCCCATGCTGGAGGTTACGACTTCGTGTCTCTAGTGTGGTGTGGCGTGGGTGGGGTGGGGTGGGGTGGGGGTGGGGTGGGTGGGGATTGCTTCTTCACAAATGATGAAAGCCGAGAAGTAATCTCCTGCATTTTGGGAAATTGAGAGAGAGAGAGAGAGAGAGAGAGAGAGAGAGAGAGAACCACCACCAGAGAATTAAGAGGGGGGGGGGGGGGGGGGGCACCACTCACATACAGTCTCCTGAAATTTGTATTCCCTTTTGGTTTCCCGTCATTACAGTCTTGTTGGGAAAAAAATAGCTTGTTTAAAAATCAACCCAAATCAACTGGTTGAGTGAAAATGAACCCAGTTGATTTGAGTTGATTTTTAATCCAACTGACTTTAGAGTGTACTCTTAAGATGTGAGCGAAGATACCATTGTATGATTTTGTTTCTTGTACGGCCTTTAACCCCTTATCCAATGTAAGTACAAAACCGGCCATCGCCATTCACAAAAATTACCTTTCAAATTTCATTATTTTTTTTTACTTTTTGCGTCAAAAACATATCTTATGATCGTCATTGGAACGAGCTTGCTGAGCTCGTTTCAAAGAGGGGTCATAAGCAATGTTTTTGAAGGAAAAAAATGGTTATTCAAGAATTTTTTTTGCAAGTGTCGTCTTTGCCTTCGTGTCAGGTAGAAGGTTAAATTAAAGTCGAGAAAAGTGTGCATTTTTAGATTCACATTCAACAAATTTCCCTATAATGGGACCCAAATGATGTTTGAAATATGTTAAATATGGACCGAAAAAGTGCATTTTTCACAGTATAGAGGTTCGTTAGTCCCAAAGATAGCCTTCAGTATTGTATTCCTCCTATACGGCCCACTAAGGCATTTTGGCTCTCACTAAACTATATAAGTAGTACAGTTTGAACCTATAAACCCATTTTGGCCAGCGCAAGAATAAACATATGTCTATTGTTTATAGATGGCCTAGCAAGAAAGTGGTGTTTGGGGTGGTCAACGTGTTAAGGGAAAACAGTTTTTTGAGTGAGGTACATGGGTGGTATCTTTAGGGGGGTCATAGTTGTTCAAACTTGGGGAGTGGGGGCTACCACACGTAATCTCTAGATGTTTCTCTGTAAACTCGAAGTTAAATCATAAGAATCTTTGCGGTTCTTTCTAGGCAAGTCTTGGATGCCTATTTAGGCAGCCAAGACATTCTTAGAAACAACTGGAAAGCCATAGAAAGTAGCAAAAAATGTATACAAATATCATGGCACTTCCTGGACTTTCTATAAGGTTAACATTATCCAAAATAATGGGTTGTTTGGCATGCAGAGCTTGCGCTCAAAAATATACTCCCCAATGACGTAGATGTTCTGAAGTATCAGAACTTTATTGAAAACAAAACCGGTTCAAAACTCAAAGGCAATATTTGTAAAGAGTACGGAATGGAAATAGTCGACATGAGACTATGGTGAAAGGTCCGTGCATGGCGTGCAAGAATACAACTGCGCACACCTGGATCCACTTCCATAATGTTAATGGTTGATCGTGCTCAATTGCTTTTAAAATATAAGTCCAGTGGTAGGAAAAAGAGTCAGATTGTGCGAAATGTATATTGCATGACGACGGTTTGCGTTTTATTTGTGTTTATTGCGTATTTTTCTTTCGTGCTGAATAGAAAATACCCTTAGCAGAATGGGCGCCAAAAACACTTCCCAAATTATAGAAGCCCGCCGGTTCGTTCTGCCTTCCCCGACTCTCGTCCCCATTTAACATGATGGATGGAGAGAGGAAAGACAGTACATACTTTCACTATGATAGGAATTTCAGTGTTGGGATGGAGATCTTACTTCCGGGCAGGGACGTAGCTAATGTGACTCGGATGGGGAAGAGGTTCTCCACCTCTAGATTTCATATTTGATCCCAGGTAGACAAAATTTCGAGTACCATTACATAATTTCCATAGTATGAATTTCTATTAGCACTCCTTCTCCCTTGAGTCAAAATTTTCCAACCACAGGTTTTGAGATGCACAATTCCATTTGTTCTGTAAATTTCCTTTCCCATGACTCTAAATTATACAACTGAGGCTCTCGGTCAGGGGCGTAGGAAGCTTATAATATTTTTTTTTTTTGGGGGGGGGGGGGGGTATTGTAAACGGGAGCTTGTAGGGGGTAGCACAGTCGCCTTTGGAGGCCCGCTCTGCGTAGCCAAACCCGGGGAGAGTGCAGGAGGGGGATACCAGGAAAGTTTGTGAAATATGAACTACTGAGAGCTCATTTCCTCGCTTCTCAAGTGAAAAAATCAAGGTATCGTTACTGTTAATTTTTGGTGTTTATCCCTTTACCTAACATGAAAAGCAGACGACACTTGCAAAAAAAATTCTTGTATAACTAATTTTTTTCATTTTCTGTCTCCAAAACATAGGTTATAACCCCTCATTGGAACGAGCTCGACGAGCTCGTTCCAATGAGGGGTCATAACCTATGTTTTTGAGACAAAAAATTAAAAATTCATGAAAATTAATTGGAGATTTTTGAGAATAGCGCTGGGCCGGGTTTTGCCGTTACGTTGGGTAAAGGGTTAAAGGAGGATGTATGTCAGAGAGGAAGATGTTAACCTGTTGAGCGTCAAATAAGTCAGTGACATCGGCTACCAACTTTTCTATGCATTGCAAATGGTGTAGATCATACAGTTTTTATGTGCGCCTGTATGATGTAGAATATGCAGACATATGTGGTTATTTTCGTGTAGATACTAGAATATGATTTACAAAGTTTTGGGAAAAAAAAATTTTGTGGGGAGGGGGATTAAATACCCCTTACCCCCGGTTCCTACGCCACTGCTCTCGGTAGTCGCAAATTCAAAATACAAAATATTTGGGGGATGTTTACTACTTTTCAATCAATATTTGGAGGACTTCCTCTACTTATCAATCTAAAATCTCAATATTTTAGCCGAAGTCTAGACATTTTTGGAAAAATTTCTCTAGCACCCTGTCTGAAATTTCCAACTTTTTCCAATATAGGACTTTGAATTTCCAACTATTGTAAATTTGACGAGTGCTGGGGGGACACACCCATTAAGCAACGTCCTTGTGTCAAACCCACAATGCAGTAAGTTATACTCACAATGTCTATTTCGGTTCCTAAAATGTATTCGGGTTTTTTTTTTTTTGTCTTTTAGCACAAATGAAGAAGTCAAAGGAGCAATCAGGAATTGTAGTGATGAAGGAGGAAAACAATAGATATGCCGGTGCTACGGTGGATTTGGGAATCATGCTGTATCTTAGGGTCATCACACTTCTTGATTCCACAAGAACACCAAATAGTAAGTTATGGTATTCGATAATCCTTCTGTAACGGAAGTGACAATCGTTACTTATTCCCAGTTCCTTATTCGACATTCGTTATCAACCGATTCTATCGGTTGATAACGAATGTCGAAAAAGGAACTGAGAATAAGTAACGGGTGTTAAGTCAGTCCTATAAATAACTCGGCTTTTTAACTTACAGTAATTAAACGTTCAGCTTGCTATCATTTATTATTATTCATTAGGGTTTAACGACACATTAACAGCCAAGGTCACATCGTGTCGGTGACAGTTTTACGGGTGGAGGAAGCCGGAGCATCCGGAGATAACCACCGGTCAACGACGAGCAGCTACCAGCTCCCCAACATCGTAACTCCGAACTGCAGTACAGGCAGGGTTAGACTGGTTGAAGACATGCGCACCATCGGCGTGCAGTACGCCTTAGTACACGGTGTCATCGTGCCCCCGTGTGGTTAATCGGGTGAAGTACCTTGCCCAAGGACACAACGCGGGAGTCAGAATCGATCGCTCAGACGGTCACCCATCCAAGGGCTAACCGGGCTCGATGTTGCTTAACTTCGATGATCTGACGAGAACCGGTTACCTCAACGCCACCACGCCCCCAGCTTGCTATCAGGGACTTGTCAACAGTGGAGGGGTGTAGGGGTATCTCACCCCACTCCACTGCCAATCCTGGCTAACATTTACAATAGTTAGGAATTTCAAGCTTCAAGCTTTAGACCGCCAACAACTGAAAATTCCCCCTCCCCTACTTCACGTGCAATATATGCGTGCCCCATGTGAGAAGGCCGTGTGAGATTGTTATTATCCCTGGTGGATGAGAGTTTGAGATGGGGAAATTTTACTAAACATTATGACCACTCATTGAAACAAGCTCGTCGAGCTTGTTTCAGTGAGGGATCATAAAATGTGCCTTAAAAGCAAAGGTGATTCTTAGCTGCAACGAGCAGCTCTATATGTGGCAATATCGGCCTGTCTGTCGGTCGGTCTGTCACCAACGAGTTTAAAAAACACCATAACTCCTAAAATACTTGATGGAATGACACCATACTTGGTATGCAAGTGTATCTTCATGATGTCTACACCCTCCCTCTCAATAGTGCATTCGGATAATTTCTGTCACATTTATGGACTTGTCACCAACGAGTTTTTCTGTCATCAACGAGTTTTTTTTTGTCACCAACGAGTTTTAAAACATCATTATCGTTGCACGAATTGTCGCAGCTTCGGCACTGTGACAGTGCGTCTTGTTTAGTTATTCTCGGAAACTATAGCAAGTTCTCTTTTTTTAGTTGTTTAATATGAAGGGTTAAAAGGTTATGTTAAAAACGCTGCCCCTCCCAACATATTGTTCGAATATAAGTCTCTAATATTGTACAAACTATGTTGAATAATTGAGGGTTTTTTCAACTATTACATAGCCTCACTGGGCTCATTGGCGTAGCTAGGGGATGGGATGCGGGTGGGGACGGGGGGGGGGGGGGGCTTGGCCTCCTAAACGTTTCGCCCCGCCCCCCCCCCCCAAAGACAGCATTGGTCCAATGCAAATTTCGGACCAACATAAGGCCTCCAAATGGTCTCCAATATTGGGGCAACACACGCTACAGGTGTTACAGATTCGCCCTTAGAGCACTTAATCTGACAAAATTTTCTGAGGTGGAGGAGGGGGGGGGGGGGGTAATCCTAACTACGGTCCTCCGGTCGTTACCCTCTCCTCCCACTTCCCCTTGAGGGAAGTGGGAGGAGGGGGTAACGACTGAAGGGTCCTGGTTATAACTAGCGGAGACCCCTGAAACCCCACACAACGGCATTTCAAATATCATCTTTAACCCCCCCCCCCCCCCCCCCCCCATAAAAAAAATCCCAAACAAAAACAAAAAAGTGGCTTGGGAATCCCCTATTATGGAATCCTGGCCACGCACCTGGCTGGGCTTCCACACCACTCCATGATACCATTCCCTGTCTCATGTTTAGTGAAGATGATTTTCAGTTTAACATTTTCTTTATCATTTTGTGTGTTTTATTTACAGCCAAACTTTATCCTGTAGCTGCATTCCCACACACATGTTGGATTGAATCATGTGCCAATGACACGGACAAGATTGATATTCTAACCAATTCGTAAGTTCTTTAGTTTTCTTGATAAATCTATCTTAGTAATGGAAGTCTTCTGTTTCTAATGAATTTATGCCGATTCCATTCCCCCGGTGTGCGTTCCTTGTGGTTTGCAAACACACTACTAATGTTGTTCTAAACTGTCTTCCTCTCCCACGTATGCCTGCCCCCACGTATGCCTGCCTGCCTGCCCGCCCGCCCGCCCGCCCGCCCGCCCGCCCGCCCGCCTCTCTAAACAATTTCAGGAGATAGTTGTGGCACGGGCTGCCCTAGCCGCCCCCAGATTCCTACGTTTATTTTTGAGCTACTAGCTTCGGTCCTGGCTGTACGATTAACTCTTTTGGCGCCACAGGCGACTAAAGTCGACAGACGGCAGACTGCGGAATTTCCAAGTGCTTTTAACCCTCTACCCAACGCAGACGATATCAAAATTTATTATTTTAAATACCATTTTTTCAAATTGTTCATAACTTTTCAACAAAATCATATCATGTGACCCCCTCGTTGGAACGAGCTCAATGAGCTCGTTCCACCGAGGGGTCACATGATATGGTTTTGTTGAATTTTTTTAAACAATATTATTTTTTCAACTGCTGAAGTTACATATTACGTGGGGGATGCGGCCGATTCGTTGGGTAAAGTGTTGAACAAACATACGTATTCCTATGCTTCATGCACCATTTATGTCCTATCCATGAACAACGATATCGTTCCTTGAAAGTATAAAGGTGCCATTTAAATATATACAGAAAATTATTTGAAAAGGTGTCAATGAAATCATTAGAACTTCTTTTAAAATAATAACGGTTTAGTCTAACCTATACTTTTTGTAAACTTCCTGATAAATATTGGGCGCTAAGAATTCTATTTCTCAGATTATTCCGCGCCAAAAGAGTTAAATCCTCTCGAATAAAATAGACTAGACTACTTAACTTTCCCATTGACAGGAGTGGATGAAACGATGAAAGTTTGGGGGTTTTAATGGTTACAGCATTGGAATCCAAATCGAAAAACCCATGGAGAAAGTGCACTTAATCACGATTTTCCACGTGGGGGCATGGTGGTACTGTATACCAAGGCGTACTGCACATTGATTGTGCACTTGTCGTCAAGCAAAGCTAATCCAAGTCGTGCGGAGTTAGTACCTTCGGAAGTCTGACAGTTGTCCGCCGTTGATCAGTGGTTCGGGTACTCCGGCTTCCTCCAACCGTAAAATTGCCCGACGCGGGGTGACCCTAGCTGTCGACAGTGTCGTTAAATCCAAATAAATAAATAAATAAATAAATAAATAAATAAATAAATAAATAAATAAATAAATAAATAAATAAGGATAGGGTCTAGTATAGAACCCTGCGGGACACCCGCCGTTATTAAACCCAAGTCAGATGATGAGCTATCAAGAACGGATTTCCCGATCTGTCAAACTTGAAACACTTGACACAATCGTTGTTACCTCTTTACCCAACGCACATCATATCAAAATTTATATAATTATTGTTTTTTAAAATGTTTCAACAAATTTCAACCAAATCATATCATGGGCCCCTCATGGGAAGGAGCTCTACGACCTCGTTCCCATGAGGGGGCACATCATATGGTTTGAATGAATCGATGTCGTTCAATGTGTCACGGCTGAGTAGGCTCCATAACTGACGAGATCGTAAATGAGTAATGGAAGATCCAAGGGGGCGTCTTGCGTCTATGAAAAAAGACAACTGCGTCTACTTTATGCATTTTCACATAACAAATATAAGGTACAGGACGTTTAATTAGCGGATACAGTGTCACATGAGGCAAAGTGAGAACAGTATTAGGCGAGGCTTTAGCCTCGCCTAATACTGTTCTCGTTTAGCCTCACACCACCCAGGCAAACCTCAATATATACCTTGTTGTAATACACTCCTCGTTGCGTTTGTAAAACGAGGAGAGATAAGTGCGGGAGCCTGGGTTCGAACCGGCGATCTCTAGCACATAAAGCGACCGATTTACCACGAGACTAAGAGATCCGGACCAACCAGGATTGTTGGTAAATGGCCTGTATACATCGACCGCTACACTACTCTCCCCTTCTTTGAGATTCACCCACCGTGAATCTCACCCCAGATTCCACCTCAGAATGGTCGAAACATCCACCATGCTTCACCACAGTGTTCACAAAGCCACCAACTGCTGATGATCCCGGACGAGCCCCCAAATGTAACAGGAGGAGAGATAAGTGCGGGAACTGGGGTTCGAACCGTCGACCTCTTGCGGCCGCTACACGTTGATAAATGCCTCGGATTTGAGGATTTTGCTTCTTTTCGTTCCGGAAAATCTTTTTTTTTCAATAAGGGCCGAAGCATGGGCGGCTCAGTGGGTTTGCTACTTAGAAATTTTCTCGTTATAAAACACTACAGTCTATACCGGGACCGTGGAAAATACATCAGGTGTGAATGATGGGTATCTTTTTCATTCCTGAACATCAAACCTTTCTCACACGGACATAAGTTTGGTGATTCTTGAATAGGGCTCCTCTTGGTTGACTTCAGGTAATTTTTTTTCGGTCCAGTCCACCGCCACAACCGACTGCTTCTCCTTTGACAAGGGGCAATAGTAAGGTCTGGAAAATGAACATATGATCAATGGACAGCCATTGTAAACGATGACGCAAGTTTTTTTTATGATTTACTCCTCGATTTATGACCATGGTGTAATTGTTTTACATTCTTTTTTTCTTTGTTGCTTGATTTGGATTTGTGACTAGGTCTGTCACGATTAATCGATCAATCGATTATCGATCGGTCACGCCGAAATCGATTAGTATTTTTTGTTTTCGAATTATCGGTAAATTTTACCCCATTTTAGACTTTTAATAACAATTTCTTTCATTTTTATTACAGCTGTCCAGCTGAGACGCCTTTCAAGCCGAACAGATACACAACAGGACGTCAGGCGGGCCCCAATTTGTGGTATTCTGAGACTGGTGCATTTCCTCTTATGACTTTCGTAACCAGCCCGGATTGCGTCATCTTCAAATGTATTGTGAATTATTGCTATGAAGAAGGGCATGCTCAATGCTTGTCGGTGAGTTATGTTTCATCCCTGACTCATGTCGTCATGAAAATCAACTTTCGATAAAGTTACCTCCCTTGAAATTATTCGACGGACGAGGAATGTCCAGTTTATTCATTTATTTATTTGGGTTTAACGGCACTTTCTTCGGCCAGAGTCACCCCGTGTCGGGTAGTTTTATGGGTGGAGGAAGCCTGAGTACTCGGAGAGAACCACGAGAAGCAGCGAGAAGCTGTCAGACTTCCCGCCGTACTAACTCCATACGAGCAGGGCTAGCATTGGCTGAAGACAAGTGTGCCATCGACATGCAGTACGCCTTAATACACAGCACTTTTGTGCCCCCAAATGGGCAATCGGTATTAGGTGCACAACGCAGTTACTCCTGGCGGGGATTGAATCGCGTACCTTTTGGTTTGAAGTCCAATGCCGTAACCACTGAGCTATAGCGCTCCCGGAAGGTCCAGTTAAGAAGCAAAAAATAATTGCTGAGAAACAACCCATGGCATCAGTAGAAAATTAAGCCAAGTTTTCTTTTGTTAGATTTAATAACCGGAAACAACAGACAGCTCTCGGTGAAATTTTGACGGTTTTGGCAGAATATTTTGAAAATACGCATTTTCACAGACATGGCAAACAGGATTTTACGAGTTCCCGTGGTGCTACATATGTGTGCCAAATTTGGTTGAAATCGTTCAGCTAGTTTTCGAGTTATGCCACAGACAAAATTAGGGGGGAAAAAAAATAACAAGAACAAATTTTTGGAAATTTAAGAATAACAATAGTCTTTCTCAAACCTAAAAAAAAAATAACAAGGAAAATTATTTTAAGAGGATCTACACAATGATAATAAGAGAATAGGAAAAACCAAACATAAGACTTATCGACCATTCAAAGTAGATTATCAAATGGAACCGTATCTCATTCACACTTCTTCCATTGAAGCTAGAAACAATTTACGCGATTACGCATCAGCAAACATAAACTGTGGATCGAACGTGGAAGGCATTCACAACCTCCTCGTCCTATCGAACATAGAATATGCGAAGCTTGTACAAATGGGCTTGGAGTGGGGGGGGGGGGGGTGGAATCGGAATGGCATTTCGTAATGGAATGTTCGCTTTATCCACCATTGAGAGAAAAATTATTTCGCGCAATTTCTGACGACAAAAATTTACTTTCCTCAAATGGATACAATGGACAAAATTAAAGTTATAATGACAAATGATAATCCAGTGCTGTGCAATGTTATTTGTAAGATGGTCCTGGACTGTTTAAATTTGTGGTGAAGCCTCATACATTTATCGATTTCCAGTACCTATATATAGTGCAGTAGACTGGGATCCTTTTTTACTGGCAATCATGGTCGACCGGTCCGGGTAAACTCTAATGTAGTTTGGTGCAAGTTTTAATCTGCTATCACACAGGGCAGTACTACTCTCGGCCCTGGTCTAGAGATAATCTCATGCATGCACCCCCCCCCACCCCCCCCACCCCCCCCCCCATGCCAGAAAATAAGCAGACTGTCATCTGCAAAATGAAGTCCCCAGAGGGTGAGTTTAGTGATTTTGATTTTCGGTGAATTTTGCAAACATCTGTACTCATTTCCTCTAATTGCAAGGTTGTTGTAGCAATTATTTTGGTATGGATAGATGCAACAATGATTGTAGAAGAAAGTTACTATTTACATTTTAATCTCAAGATTTACCCCCAAGCAAAATGAGGGCGTAAATAAAGAAACCGTGAGAGAATGCCAAAATTAGCCAACTTTGGATGCTTTTTGTCTATCATTTTGGAAATGGTTAATTTCAAACACTTTGCTTTGCTATATGTAGTCTACATTTTCACATTGGAAAGTTGGGGAAGCCCGTAATTTGTCCAACAAATTACAATTCTCTAGTTTTATTTTGTGTTGCTAGTTTTTTTCACCAGACATTTAAAATTGAAGATCGTGCCCCAGTCGCCCCGATCTGGATTGGGTTAACATTCAAGAGGTGACTTTATCAGTGGTCTCTTTGCAATAATATTCAGTCGAAGTTAAAACTCAAGAACATCATCCAAGTGATGCTTTTGAATAAAAAGATGAAATAGATACGACAAAATAATCTCCCCTTAACATTTACAAGCAACAGACTGTAATGGAGAGGTGGCGCATGCGATTAGAAAGCCTAGAACGACAATCAGAAACGGGTCTAATAGTGGGAAAGCGTTGAAATCTTTTGATCATTTTTTCATTCAAACTTTTACTCTATTTCTTACTATTAGACTCGTTTCTGATAGTCGCAAAATTTTCATTTTTGCGGTCTAAGGGAGATAACTCGAACGCATTTTCGCGTTTTTAACGAGGATTTTCTGAATTGCACCACAAACTGAGTTTTGACAGTTTCTTGGTAAAAAATCCGGTTTTCTCGGACGATTTAAAGGCGATTCCTCTTTCATTTTACCACCGTTAAGTCGATAAATGTTATCTGGGGACGCTGGAGAATATGTTGTCAATTTTATAACGGACAAAACTCCTTAAGATCACTATTTCAATAAAAGAAACTCGCAGCCACAAACACAACGCTGTTTAAAGCCGACAATATATTTCTGCTCATTTTCTTGTCTATGCTGAATAAAGTAATGAACTGAACATATGTACGTGATAAAAGTCTACAACACTGTCACAAACCAAGCATAGCGATGAACATTTCACAATTTAAATAAGAAACTGAAGGTTGTTGGACTCGAATCTCTACTCTTCAGGTTACAAGACCAATAAGTTACCCCTGCGCCAAGTAGCAACATCAAATGAAGACGAAAACGAGTCAATAAAAATACTATTAAAAAGAATGCAAGAAAAGTTTTTATATGTGTTGCCAACAAAAAAAAATGAGATTATATCTGTGTTGTCGCGAGCGGGAATCGAACCGCGGACCCTCAGCTTTGAAATCCATCGATCTACCACTAAACCACGAACACACGTCAACACCCTATGTAAAATTCCCATTTGAAGTCATTGGAAATAGGAGCTGTAAATGACTTCAGATGCGGATTTTGAATGACTTCATATGAAAATTTTGACATGTGAATTCGCGAGAGTCTGTGGATCAGTGGTAACTCGCTGGATTTCAAAGCTAAGGGTCGAAGGTTCGATTCCCCATGTCATCCTTTTGTATTTTCTCTGCAAGCGGTTAACATAACAACATTAATCTGTTTTCTGTTTGGATGGTAGTTTTATTGACTCGTTTTCTTCTTGTTTAATGTTATCACTTGGCGCAGCGGTAACTTATTGGTCTTGAAGTCTGAAGGTTTGCTGTTCCAGTCCAACAAGCATCATTTTCGAGTTTAAATTGTGTGATGTACTGCTACTCACATATGCTGAATGGAACGTTTTATTTGGGATAGACAAGAAAATAATAATATTAATAATGCATTGAAGGCCTCAAATAAACCAAACGCCTCTTGATTTGCGTTCTGTTTGTGATCATGAGTTTATTTATTTTATCCCAACAGAGATCTCAGGGATGTTTATCCGCTATAAAAATGATAAGTTTATTCAGCAAAATCACTATATACAATTATTTGATGAGATGGTAGTAGAACGGAGGAGAAATCCCCGTAAAATCGTCCGACAAAACAGGCTTTTCTGTCAGAAAACTGACAAAACTCCATTTATGGTCCAATTGAAAAAATCATCGTCAAAAACGCGAAAATGCGTTCGAGTTATCTCCCTTAGACCACAAATATGATAATTTTACGACTATCAGAAACGAGTCTAATAGTAAGAAATAGAGTAAAAGTTTGAAAGGAAAAATGATCAAAAGATTTCAACGCTTTCCCACTATTAGACCCGTTTCTGGTTGTCGTTCTAAGCTTTCTAGACGCATGCGCCACCTCTCGATTACAGTCTGTTGGCTTGCAAATGTAAAGGGGAGATCATTTTGTCGTATTTTTTTTCTCAAAAGCCTCACAAAGCCGGTGATCTTGAGTTTTTAATTCGATCGAATATTCTTGGCAAGGGACTTACACAGTTTCATCTTATTTAAAATTAATTTATGAAATTTCTAGTTGCATTAAATGAAAATTCCCTACTTAAAATTTGGGTATTTTGGAATCTGTTTCTATGGGATGTTAACCCTTTACCTAACATGAATAGTAGACGACACTTGCAAAACCATTCTTGAATAACTAATTTTTTTCATTTTTTTGTCTTCAAACATAAGTTATGACCCCTCATTGGAACGAGATCTACGAGCTCGTTCCAATGAGGGGTCATAATCTATATATTTGAGACAAAAAATGAAAAAATAATGAAAATTGATTGGAGATTTTTGAGAATAGCGTTGGCCTTTTTTGCCGTTAAGTTGGATAAAGGGTTAAGGTTGGCTTTGTGCAGAATGCAATTTATGTTTAAGTTTGTAATATCCATATTCTCAAGTTTGCATCACTCCTTCGGCGTATGTTGCAAACAACCGGCCAGCTATTTGGTAGGCTGGTTGTCACATGACTATTCTTAGAACCCAAATGATATCATGGTGGCGTTTGGGCGAGAGGAAAATACCCACGATGAGTTTTGGGTGTGAGATGAGAAAAGGGGGGGGGGAGGATTTGCAGAAAACACGGGACTTGTCCGCTTCGAGGTAGATCGGGTGTCACACAGGACAAATCTTTGAACCCCAATGATGTCAAAAAGTATCGACGATTGGTTTTCGTTGAGGGATAGGACAAAATCTCACCCTTGTGGCGGGAGATTTGCGCCAACACGATGCAAGCCTTGAGACTCGCCCAATCTTGCGCGGGTGTAAGATTCATCCGTATCACATCTACTCCCAACAGAGGTGGCGGGTGGGGGGGGGGGGGCACAAATTACAAGTGCCCCTCCACTTTTGTTCCACAGGCATGTTCCGCGGTTACATAATGAGTTAAAATGGTCGCCTGCAAACTGTCAATATACGAGCATTCCCGTAATGTTTTATTTGCAACCCCAAACAACATTTGGCCAAAGAATCCCACCTTCGGTCGCTTCAATCCGTTTCTTCCACAGTGGTGGCACCACGATTTCAATTTAGTGTGTGTGTGTGTGTGTGGGGGGGGGGGGGGGGGGGCTAAGTAAGCTATGGAGTGTGGGCGGTCCCAATGTTGAGATGCTGAAGGCATCTCCCGAACGCCACAGTCCTGAGCTAGGGGAGGAGGTAGTTCAGCGATCTGAACGTAGTGGCTACTCCCCTGTAGTAGCCACTACATTCAGATCGTTGCACTAGGGAGAAGGGTGTCACCCTCTCGTTTGGGGGGGGGGGGGGTCTGGGGTATCTACTCAGGGAAAACTTTCATATCTGGACACCCTGGGAGCGATATCTGAGCGTTTTCACAATACCTGATATGATGTATATTGTTGTGTGCCGTCTGCGGGTGTGATATTGGGTGGGAAAACTGCAGTCAGATAGTAATTTGAAGTTTGATTGGGGGGTGGGGTCGAGGGAAAATTGGTGGGCCCGGGCTCCCTGTGGCGCCACCACTGCCGGAAAATAAGCACATCATCGCATGATCATCTAAACGAGAGACTATGGTGTGTCACGGTACATTTTCCGATATAGGATTGTGAATTTTCTCCTACTGGGCCAGACTGGGCCAAACCATGGAATCCTTGAAAAGTGGACACCTCCACTTTTATCGAGCTTGCGCCGTCTCTGATACCCAACCAGAATAACGGTAGTCTCAACAAATACGCGTCCCACCCTGGGCACAAGTACGTAGTACTCACTTTCTCAAAAGACAGAGAGTGAGAGAAAACAGCTTTCTCCTTCACTGATGTTTGCTGCTTGATATAAGGGGATTGGCAATTTTTAGGCTTTCTCAAACCCAGTTTGGGAAAGACTCTTGTTATTCTTCTTTTTCAAAATATTTCTTAGTGGGGGGTAAATGAGAGTTCTAGGACACGTTTTCAAAAAAACTGTACACGTACGTGTACCGCCATAGGGATTCAGTGTTAAATCGTGTACAGAGTGTAAAAAATGTCGTTTTTTCATGGTGTCCCAGAACTCTGTTTTTTTGACCGTTCGAATCGCACTTTTAACCGTTCAATCAGCCGTTGGCGAACTAGTGAAATTCGACACATCGCTCGTAAGGGAAAAATGTACGAAAATTTGAAGAAAATGTAAATTTAAAAATTTTTGTCGACGTTCCCATCGCGGATCAGACCTTCGATCTATCGTTGGTGAACGCAAGCAGAAAACGCTTTGAGAGTTCTAGGACAGCATCAAAAATGCGTTTTGAGAGTTCTAGGACACCGACGTTCGCGATCACGTTTCGGACCATCGAGGGTGTGATTCAATTGGTGAAAAACGATAGAGAGTTCTAGGACAGGAAAATCGATCTCAAAACCTTTTCTCGACGTTCACCAACGGTGAAAAGTGAGTGTAAAGTGTAGTTACTCATCGAAGATTTTTAAATTTTTTTTTTCCAAACCAATTTGGGCTTCCGGTACATCAAAAATGCGGTTTGTGAGTTCTGAGACACCGACGTTCGCATTCCGGACAGTCTAGGGTGCGATCCGATCAGTGAAACCGATTTGCCGATTCACCTCGCGAGTTTTGTGAGGTGAATCGTAATAGAATCGGTTTTGTCGAGAGGAAATAAAAAGTGATTGATATATATAGGAGAGAAAAAAAATATAAATAAATAGTTATTTAAAAAAAATAAATATCGAATCAAAATAAATAATAAAATATATGTAAATCATGAACGATTCCCAGACTATGAGAGCAAGGTTTCTTTTAAAAATACTGATGAGAGCCTACGCATTCTGCGTGAATGAACAATTAGGTCGCCTCTTGTTAGAACGATTCATCGGGTGTCGGGATCATCTAAACTTTGATCATGAGGATCATTCGTGTCTGACGATGGAAAGGGAAGATATGGACGTCAAGTATATCGAACCGGCATTCGAATGCATTCGAATCGACAACGTGATCACGCTTTGGAGGAGATTAGTCTTCTGTAAGGGGCGAGACAAGCCCACAGGTTCGGAAGAACTGAAATTAGCGCATAGAAGTCTGACTTTAGAAGACAGAGGATGCGTCTTGAAATTATTGCTGAAGGAAGCATATATCTAAGTTTTCTCATTGATATAAATAAGGAGAATAGAAAATAAAAATAAATACACACATAAATTTTTATCGAATATTAGAAAGAAAAACACACAAAAAAATTAGAACCAGAAATAAATTGTATCCGACGTTAGATGACGACGAGGATGAGAAGCCGAACGGCGTTTTGCCAACGGCACCATCGCCAGAAGAAAAAGAAAGAGGAGAGAGGTATCGCATCAATCAAATCAGTAAAATCCAATTGTATCTGACTCGAGAGAGAGATTCTCGTTGTTCTCTCAAGAAGAAGTATTCGTGTCTCGTGAAATTCGTCAATGCGGTAGACACGACACTCATCACGATTTCCATGGGTTTACTCTTGGCATCGGATTGTTGTTGACCACGGTCGGCGTTCTGATCGGGTTGACCATAGAAGGAGTGCCTCTCGCCGCCGGATTGTTTAGCACGCTTGGAAACATTTTGAGTAGGAAATTATATCTGAAGGCTAGGAAACACAAAAAGATTTGCGTCTTAGCTGACCCTAAGATCGACACGATATCTGAAATGATCTCAATGGCGTTGAAAGATGGTAGGATATCGGACGGAGAATACTTCACGATACTGAGTGAGAAAACAAAATACAATGCTATGAAAGAAGCTGTGAGAATCAAGACTCGTCAGATCATCAAGGAAGAGATGAAGGATTCTCTCATGGAAAGGGGTAGGAAAGAGGCCAGGGAGGAATTTGGTAAGTCGATAGAACTCAAGAGCAGCGGTTGAAAAAAAAAAAAATATATATAATAAGAACAGAATTTTTAAAAAAGAAAATATTAAATTTATATATAAAATAAAAAATAAATACGAAATTAATTTAAATAACTCTCAAAAATGTATTGCGTAAAGTGTAAGAGAGTTACTGAGATGGGTAATTCTTGAGACATACGTACTAAAAACGACAGACAGATGCTTCACGGAATTTGCAATGTGTGTGGTTCGATCAAGACTCGATTCGTCCAAAAAAAAAAAAAAAACGAGCAGAGGCAAAGGCGTCGTGAATAAAATGACCAATAATCTACCTTTCGAAATGCATCTGCCGGGTCACTGTTTCACAGGACCTGGAACGAAATTGAACAAGGGACTCAACGCCGATCTGACTCCTAAATCTTGGAGCAAACCCATGAATAGGGTGGACACGGCCGCGTATGATCATGATCTGTGCTATGCCGGACATCCCGACACCAAGACTCGCAACGACATCTGCGATAAAAACATGTTGGTGAAATTGAGAGGCATATCGAAACCAACCAGGATAGAGAAGATAGAACGTTCGCTGGTTGGCAATCTGATCAGTGCGAAACATCGATTCGGATGGGGCGTTAAAAAAAAGAAGAAGAAACAATTATTGACGAGCGAATTGGCCGAGGAGTTACACAAACCCATTGTGTGTAAATTTCGAAAGAGAAGGGTGTTCGTGAAGGGTTTGGATGACATTTGGTCTGCCGACTTGGTCGACATGAGATCGTTTTCGAGGTGGAACGAAGGCATCAAATATTTATTGACGGTCATCGACGTGTTTTCCAAATATGGTTGGATCAGAGCTTTGAAGAATAAATTGGGACCTTGCATTGCCGATGCTCTGAAGAGTGTGTTCGACTCGTCTTCTTGAAAACCAAATAAATTGTGGGTGGATAAGGGAAAGGAATTCTACAACAAGGACGTTCGTCGATTGGTCGACCTCTATGCGATTGAAAATGAAGTGAAAGCAAGCATCGTGGAACGTTGGAATCAAACGATGAAGGAAAAGATGCACAGATACTTCACTGCGAATTCGACCAAGAAATACATAACGCTCTGAAGGGCTGGTCAAAGATTACAACAACATGCAACACAGATCAATCAAGATGACTCCCGCGGAAGCTAGCGATCCTCGAAACGAAAAACGGGTCTACGCGAATCTATATCGTGAGAGATCTAATATCAGGAAGAAGTCTAGAACGCCGAAATTTGCAGCCGGCGATCGAGTGAGAATCTACCTTATAAGAAGCACTTCGAAATGGGTTACACTCCTCGATGGACCTCGGAAATCTTCATGATAATCAAAATATTTCACACCGATCTGGTGACTTACGAAATCGAAGCTTTAGATGGCGAAGAGATCATCGGAAAGTTTTATGAACAACAATTGCAGAAGATGAAGTTTTAATAAAGAAAACAATTTTTTTTTATTTACTCTCTTTAACATTTTCTTGTTTACACATATATATAAAGGAGAGAAAAAATAATAATAATAAAAAATAATTAAAACTATTTTTTAGATAAAAAAGCAAGCTAGTTAATAAACAAAAAACAAAAAAACCTTCAAAAATGGCAAATATACTAGATATCGCACAAAGCATAGTGAAAGATGAAAGTATTCAAGAATACGAGGTTCACGAATACAAACCAATAACCAGAACGAGTTTGAACAATGCGGGAGAAATATGAATCAACGTCGAAACCCAAGATCTATTCGTTCATCCTAGCGAGAGTTACATAGTGGTGCAGGGCCGTCTGACCAAGGAAGATGGGACCAACTACGCTGACGACGACATGGTTACTCTAGCCAATAATGGCATCATGCATCTATTCAGTAATATAAAATACTTGCTATCTGGACAAGAGATGGAATCTGTGTTTCATCCTGGTCAGGCCACCACGATGTTCAGACTCTTGACGTATCTGGATGATTTTTCAAAATCCAGAGGACTTAATCAGTTGAGGATGAAAGACACCGTCGGCCCTGCTAGCGCTGACGCGGCCGCGATATTTGACTACGTCGTCAAGATGTCCAGACCTAAAGGAACGTTTTTGTTCAGGATACCTTTGAAACACATCTTCGGATTCGTAGATGATTACAACAAGATCATCATGAATCACTTCGATTGGAGATTGACTGTGAAATCCACTTCCGAGAGACTGCGTTTCATTGTGGTCGCGTTTCAGACCGATAGGGATGGGTCTCAGGAAAAGAATGCGTCGCTATTTCATTACTACAATTTGAGAAACATGCAAGTGTTTTTGAATGCCATGAGATATCCAGCAATCGATTACAATGCGTCGTTCGACAAGAACGATTTCTGCAGACTGTACAGCGATGCTGCAGATTTTAGAAAGAAGTATCACAGTCTAGACGAATTGATGAGCAACCCTAATATATCTCCCGGTGAATACAAGTCGATGTATCCCATGTTCGTATTCGATGTTAGTAAACAGAGCGAACGACTTAAGAGTAGCGTCTTAGACATTCAGATCAAGATGCAATTTGACAGGAACGTGCCGAGAAAAACAGAAGCCTTTGCCCTGGTCCCGTCAGACAAAGAATTACAATTTGAATCAGATGGAAATAAGATGTCGATAATTCGATGAGAGACGTGTGTGAAAAAAATAAAAAGTGATGAGTAATTATTAAAAACAAAAAGAAAACAAAAAAAATAAAAAGTAATGAGATCTAGAGAGATTGAACATCTTTCTAAATCTCATTACTTTTTTTTTTGTTTTTAATAATCACTCATTATTTTTTAATTACTTATTTCCACGCGTTCACTGTTTGTTCAGAGGATCTAGTTCAATCAGTATGCTTACCACGGAAGTGGCGGCTTCGGGATTATTGGTTTTCGTAACGAAATTAATCCTGTGTCTGGCGTTCACTTTGAGAGGTGTGCTGAACGTGCTAACATTCGAGTGTTGATTCTCGGTCTTTTCGACGCTGTATCTCTTATCACTCTCTACTGCATTCACCGCAAGATTGACGACTGCTCTGTTATTCAAATCTGTGGAAGTCAGACTCATTCAAATGATTTCACCTCCCAATGGCATGGGATATATCACCTGACCATGTTGCGACCCGCTACCTCCATTTCTGAAAGACCGCTTGGCTTTTCCCTCCTCTAACGCATTGCTCTCCTCAGCCCACACGGTGATCAATTGCCTAGCGTATTTGATTTTTCCCACCACCAAAATCAGGGTACAGGCGACTGTCATGTTCACGAGATCCGGTAGATTCGTGAGCGCATGTCCGCCCATGTCTAGTTTACATAGGCAGACACGCGCTCACGAATCTACTGGACCCTGTGAACATGACAGTCTGCATTTCATTGTGGTCGCGTTTCAGACCGATAGGGATGGGTCAGTCTGAAATGCAACCATGATGAAACGCAGAAGTACGTGGACGACAACTCAGTCTGGAGAAAGGTTGCCCTTTCTCCAGACTGAGTTGTCATCCACGTACTTCCTGCTGACCATGCTCGAATCGAATTCAGGATCGTGATCGAGACCGAATAAATTGTGACCGTTGTAACCATCGCCAACTTCGAGCGTCTTCCTCTTCTTTTTGGGTCAACTTTCGTCGTCACTTCTACCAAATTTATCGACTGGCATGTTGTTTTGAGGTTTTTTGTTTTAAAAAATATATTTCAAATGCAGTTTATTAAAAATGAATTATTTCACTTATTTTTTATTTTTCATTTTTATTCGATTAAATTTTTTTAAATAATTTTTTTACCTTTATATATACTATAAAAAAAATCTCTCTCTAATGTAAATCATTGAGAATGTCTTGAATCCGATCTCCTTCAGACCATCTCTTGAGAATGTAGAAACACAGCTGACCGCAAAACTCTTGATCTGGCGATTGCACTCGTTCCGTGTTGTAAGGAACCATCGATTCATTGAAATAGTTCTTTATTTCTTTTGGCGGTGAGATTCCGTAGCTGTCGAAATAATAATTCTTCTTCTTCCCATTCTTGAACCACACCACCCAGTGAGTGCCTTCCCCCGATAAATCATCTAGATTTAAAATTCCGCATTCCGATTGTCGAGGTCTTCTCTTTGGAAAGGCATCTCTGGAAAACACGCCTAGAAAATCTTTGATTTTCAAATCCTTAGCCGCATTCGGCAGATCGATGTTGGATAGGGGTTCGTTATGTAAGACGACACCTTCTACGGATATCTCTCTTTTCTTATTCATAAATGTGTATATTTTTTTTTTTTTTATTTATTTTATTATAATTCACTAAAATGCCGTTACTTTTTTTCTTTTTCTTTTTAAACTAACTCTCTCGATGTCTCTATTGACTTCCATAATCTTGAATCCATCTAATTCCTCTTGATTTTCTGGAATCCTATCATCCTTAATCATATCTGGAATCCTATCGTCTATAATCATATCCAAAGTCCAATGTCCGAGTGCCAAAGTGCTTATTTTATCATCTAACATGAATCTCTTATTGTCATCGGCCGTTCGCAAAATCTTGTTGACTATTTCGGTATACAAGTCGTGATTGTCGCTTCGAATCGAATTCATAGTCTTATACACTGGACCACTTCCTAACAGACAATCTTTATACTCTCGAAAAGAGATGTTTTTCTTCACCACGCACGTTTTAACCCCTTTGCACTTCTTAATCTCTTCATCTTCTAGACGATAAGCATACAGTTTGGATCTCAAACCCATGAATTCAACGATTTTGTTACCGCCGCTCTCGTCCTTAAATTTACCCAACACCTTCTTGTTATCGTTCGATTGAATGTTGGACAGGTGATCGACGGGATAAATGCTTGTGTCGAACCATGCGGTCACGTCCGGAGATATATCTTGGTAGATGTCTTTCGTCTCTATCTCGTAAACTAAACTGTCCATGTAGGTGAACAGTAGTTTGGCTTTCTCACCAAATTTTCGTTTGACGTAATCATAGTGAAACTCGTACATCAATCGCTTGCTGATATCTAAGATGATCGGTCCGAGATAATAGGGTTTGTCGAACTTCAGGTGCATCTTTTGCATGTGAATGGCCACTAGATTTTCGTCGAATATGGTTCGGTGTCTGTAATTGGGTTTTGCCACTAATTTTTTAGCTATTTTCTCAGACGTGACGAGTCGAACGTCAGTTCTCTTCCTGATGTTTTCCATTGATTTACCGTACATGCAGTTGTTCATGAGTTTGAAGAAATCTTTTTCGAAATCATTCTCGGCTCGAATTCTGAGATTCGTGTTGAGATCAAAGTATTTTTTCACCCAAGGCTCTTCATCGAATCGAATGACGTGATGTATGTCGACTAATTTCATCCCATAATCAACATATTGTTTCAAATTCTCGCTGTTGATGACATACTTATGTTTGTTAAATAAATTGGGAATGAGTTTTTCCTCATCTCCTTCGATCGGCTCCATTCGTTCGGAAGCCAGCGGATAATCGTTGTGTAGATCGTGTAATTCTTCCGGATAGTTCAAATCGACTTCTAAAATGCAAGGATAGTCTCTCCATTTTTGCATCTCTTCCGGTTCCGTCACCCATTTGAAATTTCCAATCGGTAAAGGACGACTCATAGCCCAACCGTACAGATTATTAGCGTCCCAATACTGTATGTATTTATTTGATCGTTCCGAATCAAAACCTTCTTTCATGTAGGGATTGTAAGCTTTAGAATATCTGTGAGAGATCATCGAGATGCCACCTCTCGCAGCTCTTTTTCGAACATGAGCAACATGTCCACGTCAGATAATAATTCCAATTGGATTTCGGTGGTCTTAAACAGAGCGTCCCACGCCAGACCAGGCGCAGTGAAATACCAAGCCGGATCCAGATCGTAATTTCGACGACAGACGTCTCGAAAATTTTCGAACACGTCTGCCAAGAGCAGAACATCGGCTTTGGCGTTTTTGGCGTGTTTGTAATTATCATACAAAATATCGGATTCGTATAATTTCAAATAAAAATCTTCTTTTGAAGGTAGTGCGGTGTCATCGAATCTCTATAGATCGTTCATGTAATCGTAAGGATAGACTCCTTTCCTCAACATGACGTCTACTCATTCTCCGAAATGTTCGCTCATGATTTTAAATTTATCCTTGCTCATGTTATTGACAAATTTTTCCAGAGTGGTCGACATGAATTTAAAATTGTTGATGAAACGTATGCCTCTACAAATGGATTTCGTTTTTTCTTCCAATGTCTCTCCGTCGATTACTCTTTTCTTCTCCATGAGCTTCCATTTCGTGATGGAAATGTATCTTTCTTCATTGTTCACGATGCAATTTAATTCTTCGTGGGAGGTGCCAAGATTTTTCAGGAACGGATGACTGTCGTAACCCGAGAGATTGTGAAATATCACCGGATAGATGATCATTTTCACCTGAGTTTTGAATTTGTCGTATAAAATTTGAATTTTTGATTCTAACTCTTCCACGAACCTTTGAGCCATGCCATCGTCTTCGCACCGTTTTGTGCAAGTGAAGGGACCCATGTCGTGTTGCGAGTCGAAAGCACATTTCACGTAAATGCAATAACCCGAAGGCGTGTGTTTTTGATATCTTTCGATGTAACTTCGAAGAGCGTCGGGTTGGCAGGAACTCATTTTCACTATGAAGCATTCGAGTACACGACGAATGGTACTTTTAACCTTCTATTGTGATTTTGAATTTAGACATTTCGACGGTGATACCTTGATTTTCGTTGCAATATTCCTGATGTTTCGCTAACAATTTTTTGCTGTGAAACGCGTTCATACAGTTGCAACATAAACATATCTCACCATTATGTTTACTTCTCTGGCTTGACTGTAATCGGCTTGGATGTTTAACCCAACAATAATGACGATTGTCACCATTTGAAATCAATAATAAAATAATTGTCTTTTCTCTTTCGAGATACGAAGTCTGTCTGAGAGGATAGATTGTTCATTTTTCATTGTCGTATCCCAAGACATTCACCGCTACGGTGGGATTTTGAACCTCAAAACGTTCGATGTGTTTTAACTGCGTTGGAAAAGTCACTCCAGTCCAATCGAGATTTTTAGAAGTCTCCTCGTAATGAAAAACTCTCTCGGGATGGATTTTGACAGAGTATAAAGTGGAGGTGACAGCCCACTTGAAACACTGATCATCTTTATTTCTCATGTTGATCACAGCTTTTTTTTAGCTAAGAAATACGGTAATTCCACGTAGGAAGACACTTTCAATGAATCGTTTTTAGTTATATGAATTTCGAGTTTCAACATCTCATCGAACGTCCAATTACTACCTTCATGTTGATAATTCGCGAGATACATCAACATCTTGTCTTTCATGATTTCGAAAATGTTTGATAAATCTGAACCTCGAAATACGGGTTCGACATTAGATCTGAAATATGCTTTTTTCACGATGCTCTCGCCAGAATTCACGTACGTCGATTTTATTCATCACGCAATGGAGTATCATCTTAATTTTTTGTCCCACGTTCATGTGTTCATGAAACAAATCCAATACTTGTTTCTTCACCCATTCCATGAACAATTTTGGATCAACTTCTTGAATGAGGGAACCATGTCGAAAGTTTTAAAATGCCTTTGATCGCAGTCTCCCATTCTACGGGATTTGATTGGAATGCTTCCGTGACAAATTGTGCTACATATTCTTCTCCTTTCCCTTTGTCGATTGCTCATCGAATTTCGTTCGATATATCTCGTTTGTCTAGATTCTGAACTGCATCACTCATTTTCGTTTTAGTTTTTTTTTTTCATCGACAGCTTTTAGTTTAGTTGTCTTCTTATTTTTCGCAACTGAAATGTTTTGTTTTTTTCGACGTCAGCATTTCGATTCCTTTTACTATCTTTTTCTTCTCCTCATTTTTCACAACTGAAGCATTTTTTGACGTCGTTGCTATCAACATTTTGTTTGCCTTTTCATCGAGCAAACTACGTATCTCCTCACACATGATCTTTCTAATTTCATCACGCTCCACTTTTCGTTTTCTATCATCAGGTGTTACTGTCATTGGCTTATTTTTTTTTCGCAATTCGAGTCTGTTCAAGTTTGTTCACTTCCGATCTTTCGATTTTTTTCTTTCCATTGTTTCACAAACGATATTCCTGTATGACTTCAATTTTTTACGTTTGATTCTATGATTTCTGAAATGTGGAATGTTTAATTCTCTACACATCTCATTTAACTGAGGTACGGTTTTCTCATTTAAATTTTCCATTTTTTTATTTGTTTGCTTCATTCGTAAGAATATTTTTTTTTTAATTTTGTATTTAAATAATAATTTGTTAAAAAGTTTTAAAATAGTCTTTATATATATATGTAAAAAAAAAAAAATTCACATTAAAGAAAATTAAAATTAAAAATATTTTTGTATATATATAAAGAGAAAAAAACAAAACTTTTTTTTAATAAATTATTTAAACATAAAATTAAAAAAAACAAAAAAAAATTAATCGATTTTTTATGTTCCTCAATGTGAAAAAATTGAATTAATACGAGAAAAAAAAGGACGTTAAATTTAAACTTTTTATTTATATATAAAAAGAAAAAACTTTTACAAAAAAAAAATTTTCACATTAAAGAAAATTAAAAATTAAAAAAAACTTTTTATACATATATAGAGAGAAAAAAAAACAACTTTTTTAACAAATTATTTAAATACAAAATTCAAAAATATATATTATTTGCAATAATTCATAAAACAAAAAAACAAATAATCAATCATGACAATAACACCTAAAAGATGCGAATTGAAATGAGTCGAAACGTGTAAGAAATTCGGTTGTAAAATCTATAGATTACAACGACATGACACCATCGAATTGAACAATGTCGAGATGAAGGGTTTAGAGCACAAATATGACAAATATAGCATGCCTTTGAAATTGGACAAAGCCACGCTTGATTTGTTTTACAAGTACCAAAGCAATCTACAGAACATCGTCATCACCAAAGACAGTGAATTCGACAAGGACGATTTGTCATTACCCTACAGAAGTTACATATATCCAAAAATCTCTCTCGAACTCGTGAACAAATCGGGTGGTGACCGCTGTAAAAAAAATTCGCAAAAGTAAAGATAAACATTCAACACATTTTTGAAAAAGGAGAAGACACGACCGTCAACATGCTAATAACGGACATGAAAATATAAAACAATAGAGAGACTGATTTTTAGCGAAGAAGAAGGGAAAAAAAAGTAATGAGATCTAGAGAGGTTGAACATCTCTAGATCTCATTACCTTTTTTTTGTTTTTGTTTTCCTTCTTCTTCTTCTTCTTCTTCCTTCTTCTTTTTCTTCTTCTTCTTCTTCTTCTTCTTCTTCTTCTTCACTATCGCCCATATATATTATAGTAATGTTTCCTTTTTTCTCAAATTTCGGCGTCGATTCTTCTTTTCATTTTTTGGGGATATATTACGTTTTTTATAAGAACACATTTGTTTATCTGAATCATAATTAGGAATGAATGTGATGCATCTCTTGGTAACACTCACATCATTACTATTCTCTTCAGAAGGTAGTGGTGACGGTGGAAAATGTCTAATTCTTTTAAATTTCAACCAGCTATCCCACTCTTTTTTCAGTTCTTTCCTAAGATATCCATCATTAGCGTCTAATTGTTTTTCCACATCTTTTTCCCACACTATCCCGCAATATTCAACATTAGCGTCTAAGCATTTTTCCACATCTTTTTCACACTCTATCCCGTGATATTCATCATTATCATCTAATTGTTTTTCCACCTTTTTATCCATTTTGTATTATTTTTTTATGCTTTCTATGATTTATATTTTTATATTTTATATAATTATATAATTTTTACATTATAATAACATACTCAACATCGGTATATTCTTAAACGGTGAATTCTCACCAAACAGCAAACCCTCACTCGCTCAACGTTCTGTCCACTCTTCAGATAGAGACCGTTTCCACTGAAAGAGTTGCCACCTCTAACGGGTTCTAGATACAATCCTTCACCATTGTCGTCTATGTGGACGCGACACACGGCTCCTCCCTTCTTCAAAAACAGTCCACTGCCACCCATTAATTTCTCAACTGCCAAACTCGCGAGTCCTGAGAGAGCTCCCATGCCGAGAGTCTTTCCGAGAAAGGGCAATGCTTTTGCAGCAAAGGGTAATGCTTTTGCGGTGATTCCTGCCAATAGCAGTAAGAAACTGCCTTTCATATTGTATTTCAATTGAGCAGGACTCAATCTCACCCTCAACCCTCTTCCATCACCAATCACTTTCTCCATCCTTTTGATTTGAGTTCTGGTTGAGGCGATTTGATCGTCACTGCCACTCATCAGATCTTTGTAAGTTAATTTGAATCTCACCGGCTTGCCTCGAGTTAACGCTCTCTCAAGTTTCTTCCTCTGTCCTTTGGATATGTTCACGTTTTTAACCACGTATTCAGTCATATTTCTTTTTTTAAATATATTTTGTTCAATTGTTTTTTTTTGTTTTAATGATAATTATATATATTAAATAATTTTTGTAAATTAATATTGCATTTATTTTATTTTATTATTTATATATATACACAATATTTTTTATTTTTTTTTGCTTTTTATATTTCTCTTATGTGAAATCGTATCGTCACCCTCTCTCCACGAAGATCTAACAGTTCACCATTTTGATCCATCAACATGGTTTTGAGACTGTACAAAGTGTCTAAAATCACTGGTAGATAAACTAAATTTCTAGGTCGTTCCATGATTTTATAACCCGGCGACACGTTTGGAAAGAAAGAATAGAAGAATAGCTACCATTCACGTAGCTTCCAGCAATCACGTCCACGTTCACCAGAATGCTATTGACTGCGAGAATGTCAACCTATTTTCAGATGCCGCGTGGCCTTGATACATCTTTTGATCGAATCCCTATAGAGTTGTCCGTGTTGAAATCCACTCGAAAATTATCTTCCAAATCCAACATCGTCTGTAAGGTATTAGGGTTGGGAGCGAGTCTGATCTTGTTGCTTTCCTTTCCATCTGTCTTCATTCGTGTCTGAATGTAATTGTTCAAATCGTCTATGTCATAGCTTCCGTTGGGAATTCGAATCTCCGACCAATCAACTCCGTCGGAATACTTGAACGAGTTATTCTTTTCGGTGACGTTGGGAAAGGAATAATAAGTCTCCAGATTCACCAATGCCATCTCATATCTTTTCTCTCTATTCAATTCGATGGAAGGTTCAAATTTCATCGTGAATCGAGTCGAATCGCCACTCACCATGATTTGAATGGATTGTTTTACAGCCGTATTCTCGGCTATCCGCTCTAACAATTTTCCTTGTTCAAACATTATATTTTTAATTTTTTAATTATTTTTTTTTTCAAAACTAAATTATTTGATAATTCATTATTTTCCAATTTTTGTTTTCGCTCTCTATCTTATTATCATCAGAAACATAAAACTTGTCGAATCCACACCGATATTTTCCACGATTAAATTCGCTAGTCAAATTGATCACGACAAAATTGTAAAGTCCTCCATCCCAAACCCTTTTGCAGAACGTCGCTAGCGTTCTCATAAAATCGACACTCGACGTTCAAAGACGCATTTCTCTTCATCAATTCCATCACCACACCGTCCAAAATGGTCGAAAGAGAAGCTTCACTTTTGTCGAATTCCTCCCTACTGTCAAAGATTCTAGCTATGATGTCCTTGGGCAATCTACGATCCATGCACTCTCAGAGCAATCTGTATTCAGGTTGAAACAAACTCTTGCCAAACACGAATAATGTGTCGTAATCCAACCAGCTGTTGTGTGACAACAGATTCATCAACAGATTGGTCTTTCCACAATTCAATTTTCCTACTATCAAGCCTCTTATGCTTTTGGGAAAGAACTCGTTATTCGACCTCTTGGTTGCGGCATCGTTCCAAGACATATCTTTAATGTTCATCTTTGTTTATTTTTTTTGTTATTTTTAGATTTTTTGCAAACACAATTTTTATGTTTTTTCAAACTCAGTTTTTATAAATATTATTATTTGTTTATATTACACCATCACGAGTTCTCTTCAATCCAGATCCACTCGTCATTTTGGCTAAATCTTGTATGGGTACCACAGCATCCTCAAAATCTTTCCAACTTTTCAGCGATCGCTCTAACGTAGCTTGCTTCGCCGGCAGACTGAGCAACTTGTCGATCAATGCTTCAGCTGCCCTCTTGCCAGCCACAGAAGCTATCCTACCACTAGCTTCAGAAGCGGCTTTCTTACCAGCATCCAAAGCCGTCTTCTTACCGACCTCAAACGTGGTCGATGCAAGTTTTCTACCTGCATCGCTCGTGAACACTCGCATTATAGAATCGACTATGCCAGAACCGCCTTGAACGTAAGTTCTAACGTATCCCCTGTTCTTTATCACCAACATATTTTTATTTTATAATATATTTTGTTTTTTCACTGTTAAATCGTTTGTTGTTTAAATACTTTTTATTATTTTCTAGTGTAAAATTTACTGTTTTTATTTTATCTGTTTTTTTGTTTGTTTGTTCTCTCTACTTATTATATATATATCAATCCTTCAATTCGTTCATCAGCCTTTTATAATCATGTTTATTCAAAACCTTCTGCCTCAACAATTCGTCGCATATGCTCACTATCTCATTTTCTAATCCAGTATTACCAGCAGGTCGACTTGCCATCAACAATCTCAATCTCTGAGACAGAGTGTCAAAATCGCTCAGAAGAAAGTGGTACTAACCCCTTTGCTAGTCACCAATTCGACAAATTTCTTATTCATATCCCATATGGGTTTCACCCCCTTCGTCCACTTGTAACCTCTATTGGCTTTGGATCTCGTTTCTCTGACATTGTTATTTCTCAACATGTCGTGGGTCTGAACCAGAATGTCGCCATAATTGTCAAAATCCCGATCTGTGTAATCTCCAGGCTTGTCGAAAAGGAGCAATTTGCGCAGTCCAGGAGTTAATTTGTACCTGTTCGAACCGACGATTAAATTATCATCATCCTCTTGCACTCTGGTGTCGCCTACAAAAGTTCTACCATCAGAATCCTTATAAATTCCATACAACAGATCTCTCTTACCACCATACTCGGACGACGTGATGCTATCAGTGGTGATAGTCGAAGCCGCATCGTCGCTTTTGCTCACATTGGTTTCGATTCTCAAGGGAACGTAATCTGGCGATGATCTTTGAAAGGAAAACCTCCTCGTAAAACTGCCGGGCAATGAACCCGTTCTCAAAGAACTTTCTTTTATGGGCTTCAATTCGTCAACAATCTCTTTCTTACTTCCTTCCTGAACCTCCGTCACGGGTTTAAATAATTTTGTGGTTTCACATCTTAATTCCATTTCTCCCAGTCTCTGATATTCGTTGAGAAGCTGATCTCTCCGCTTGGAATCTGTGATGTGTAAAAACATTTTTCTAGTTTTCTAAAATTATTAATATTTCCTTTAGAGTATGGTAACGTGAGTTATGTTATTATTGTCAAAAATTAAATGTATAATTATTTTTATGTTTTATGTTTTAAGTAAATAAAAATCTTCTGTCTTTAATATATAATAACTAAAACCAGTTGAGGAAAAACATTTTACAAAATGAAACCTCGATAAATGCGTTTTTGCCCTCGAACGTGTTAAAGATCACATCAACAGTTATTTCCGACAATGAGAAACTTAGAGTTAGTTTCAAATAAATATCTATAAATACAACGTTTTAAAAGTGTTAAATCATACAGGTAGTTATTTTCCTCACACTTGAAGTCATTCTCAAAATAATACTCTTAGAATATCTCGTAATATTTTAGTTAAAACCACGTTAGTACTCGCACGTTGAGCTATGGTATTTCTTCTATATTTTTACATGGAAATCGTTTCAGTCAAAAAACAAGAGTTGAAAAATCTTTTTTTGCCAAAAAAAAAAATATGGAAAAATAATACTCCATGTATATCTCGTAATAATTTGGTTAAAACCGTGTTAGTACTCGAATGTTGAGCAATGGTATTTCTTCTATATTTTTACATGGAAATCATTTTAGTCAAAAAAACAAGAGTTGAAAAATCTTTTTCAAAAAATTCTCTGGCGAGAATTGTTTTTGCAGAAAAAAAAAAGTATGAAAAAATAATTCTTCATGAATATCTCGTAATATTGTGGTTAAAACCACATTAGTATTCGCAAGTTGAGCAATGGTATTTCTTCTATATTTTTACATGGAAATCGTTTCAGTCAAAAAACAAGAGTTGAAAAATCTTTTCAATAAAAATTCTCTGGCGAGAATTTTTTTTGCAGAAAAAAAAATATGAAAAAATAATACTCCATGAATATCTCGTAATATTTTGGTTAAAACCGCATTAGTACTCGCACATTGAGCAACGGTATTTCTTCTATATTTTTACATGGAAAGCGTTTCAGTCAAAAAACAAGAGTTGAAAAATCTTTTTAAAAAAATTCTCGCCATATTTTGGTTAAAACCACGTTAGTACTTGCACGTAGAGCAACAGAATTTCTTCTATATTTTTACATGGGAATCATTTCAGGCGAAAAAGCAATAGTTAAACAACACAATTTCTGATTAATACATAACACACTTAGAGTCATTCACAAAATAAAACCATTGATAAAATGCATCGCCCTTGGCGATTATTCTCACCTCCATATCATCAAAGAACAAAATACTGTTTGAAGTAAACAAAAACGATTTATTATCAAAAGAACAAAATACTGTTTGAAGGAAACAGATGAACTTTTGTGAATAGGAACAATTTAGAAGTGTGTCTCGTCAAAAGGTGTTTTTATCGATGTCTCTTGAACCGAGACATGAGTCAATTAAAATTTCAATTTACCTCTTAAAACCCATGTAAGTGGAATGCAATTTTACATTTGATTCTATTACGATTTACCTTAAAACTCGCGAGGTGAATTGGCAAATCGTTGGATCGCACCCTTGACCGTCCAGAATGCGATCGCGAACGTCGGTGTCTCAGAACTCTCAAACTGCATTTTTTGATGTACTGGAAGCCCAAATCGGTTTGGAATTTTTTTTTAAAAAATCCTCGATGAGTAACTACACTTTGCACTCACTTTTCACCATTGGTGAACGTCGAGAAAAGGTTTTGAGATCGATTTTCCTGTCCTAGAACTCTCAATCGTTTTTCACCGATCAGATCACACCCTCGACCGTCTGAAACGCGATCGCGAACGTCGTTGTCCTAGAACTCTCAGAATGCATTTTTGATGCTGTCCAAGAACTTTCAAAGCTTTTTCTGCTTGCATTCACCAACAATAGATCGAAGGTCTGATCTGCGATGGGAATGTCGACAAAAATTTTTAAATTTACATTTCTTCAAATTTTCGTACATTTTTACCTTCCGAGCAATGTGTCGAATTTCACTAGTTCGCCAACGGCTGTTTGAATGGTTAAAAGTGCGATTCGAACGGTCAAAAAAAACACTGAGAGTTCTGAGACACCATGAAAAAACGACATTTTGTACACTCTGTACATGATTTAACACTGAGTCCCTATGGCGGTACACGTACATGTACGTGTACAGATTTTTTGAAAATGTGTCCTAGAACTCTCAATTACCACCTACTTTTTTTCTCTATTTATTTATTTTTATTTTTATTTCTATTTTTTTTAGGTTTTCCCAAATTTTCGTTTGGGAAAGACTATTGTTATTCTTAAATTTCCAAAAAAATTTCAACCAAATTTGACACACGTATGTAGCACCATGGGAACTCGCAAAATCCCATTTGCCATGTCTGTGAAAACGCGTATTTTCAAAATATATAGCCAAAAACCGTCAAAATTTCACCATTTTTCGAATGTCTCAAAATTGTTTACTGTTATTTAGCTCGAATTTTCCACACATTTAGAGCATAATATGATACACCACAATCACCACTCAAATCTTTCAACATTAACCCCCAGTAGCCAAAAATAACATGAATATAGCTTTTTTCTTCAAAATTGCCAACTTCGAGGGCAAATTTCTCTAATTGCAAGGTTGTTGTAACAATTATTTTGATATGGATAGATGAAACAATGATTGCTGAAGAAAGTTACTGTTTACTTTCTAATCTCAGATTTAACCCTCAAGCACAATGAGGGCGAGAATAAGAGTACCGTTTGAAAATGCCAAAATTAGCCAACTTCGGTTGCTTTTTCTATCATTTTGGAAAGGGTTGTTTTCAAAAACCTTTCATGTACGTATTCACAATTGATTACCGAACATATTTGCTGTTGTAAGTTTCGTTAAAGAGTTTAACCCAATCCCATTCTGGTTGCATAAAAGTAGGTACCTCCCAAAAAACTCCAACTTTTTTCAGAATTTGGTAAGTTTAGGTGAAGATTTACTCCATTTTTAATTGATTGAGCAATGAATGTTTTCTATAGCTGTATGCAGCAGTCAAAGTATGACAAATTTTGTTTAATATGTTATTATTAAAAGTTTAACCCTTGGCAGATTTGAGACTTGCCATAAGGGTACTGTCGGAATAATTGTTATTTTCGCCAACTTTTATATGCAGTTTCTCAGCACTGGAGCCATATTTTCTCAAAACCGTTTCCATGAGAAGATAGGGCATTCATCCAAGAACAATTTTGCTGCTATATGTTTTATTCCAAGTTTTAACCCTCACCCAGTTGTCAGGCCTTGAATTGGAATACCCTCAACTTGTACATGTTCATTCAAATACCAAGATTCAAGATTAGTCCATGTCTCTTTTCAGACACTCAGTCTGTGATTCATGTTCACACATTTAGAGCATAATATGATACACTAAAATCACCACACAAATATTTCAAAACTAACTCCTATTGGCCACAAATGATATGAATATAGCATTTTATCTTCAAGATTGACTAATTTCAAGGGCAAATTTCAGTAATTGCGAGGTTGTTGTAACAATTATTTTTGTATGCATAGATGCAACAATGCTTGCAGAAGAAAGTTACTGTTTAGTTTTTAATCTCGACTTTAACCCTCAAGCAATTCCCCCTATTTTTTCTGTGGAATAGGTCGAAAATTAGCTGAACGATTTCAACCAAATTTGGCACACTTATGTAGCACCATGGGAACTCGCAAAATCCCATTTGCCATGTCTGTGAAAATGCGTATATTTAAAATATTCTGCCTTAAACTTTCAAAATTTTAACCGTTTTTCAAAAGTCTCAAAACTGTTTACAGTTATTTAGCTCAATTGTCCACACATTTAGAGCATAATATGATACACCACAATCAACACTCAAATCTTCCAACATTACCCCCATTGGCCAAAAATGACATGAATATAGCCTTTTTCTTCAAAATTGACCACCTTCAAGGGCAAATTTCTCTAATTAATAACTAGTTGTAACAATTATTTTGATATGGCTAGATGCCACAATGATTGTGGAAGAAAGTTACTGTTTACTTTTTAATCTCAGATTTAACCATCAAGCACGATGAGGGCGAGAATAAGAGTACCGTTTGAAAATGCCAAAATTAGCCATCTTTGGTTGCTTTTTCAATCATTTTGGAAAGGGTTAATTTCAAACACTTTACTGACTAGATTTTAGAAACACCAGTGTGTACACACAAAGTAAACACTGACGATTCATCATTAATGTACAGAAAAATCGAGTTAAATAATTAATATGGCTGATAGTTTCATGTGTACACAAAACCACCTTCTTTTTCACATTAATAAGTTGGGAAATCCCGTAATTTGGTCAACAAATTACAATTTTCTATTTTTTTATTTTTTTCCCGCTGAGAATTTTGTCTGTTGAACAGCTCAAAAACAAGCTGTACGATTTTAACCAAATTTGGCATACTTATGTAATGTCATAAAATCTAGTGAAAGGTGGTATCGTCATGTCTGTGAAAATGCGTATTTTCAAAATATTTTGCCAAAACTTTCAAAATTTTAACATTTTTCGAAAGTCTCAAAACTGTTTACAGTTATTTAGCTCAATTTTTCACACATTTCGGGCATAATATGATACACCACAATCACCACTCAAATCTTTCAATATTAACCCCCATTGGCAAACAATAACATTAATATAGCTTTATTCTTCAAAATTGACCAACTTCAAGGGCAAATTTCTCTAATTATAAGGTTGTTGTAGCAATTATTTTGGTATGGATAGATGCAACAATGATTGTGGAAGAAAGTTACTGTTTACTTTTTAATCTCAGATTTAACCCTCAAGCACAATGAGGGCGAGAATAAGAGTACCGTTTGAAAATGCCAAAATTGGCCAACTTTGGTTGCATTTTCTATCATTTTGGAAAGGCTTAATTTCAAACACTTTTCATGAGCGTATTCACAATTGACTACCGAGCATATTTGCTGTTGTAAGCGTGGTTGTAAAGTTTAACCCTATCCCATTCTGGTTGCATAAAAGTAGGTAACGTCTAAAAAAAAATCCAATTTTTCAGAATTTGGTAAGTGTAGGTGACGATTTACTCCATTTTTAATTGAGTGAGCTCTGAATGTTTTCTATAGCTGCATGCAGTAGGCAAAGTATGACAAATTTTGTTTTATATATTATTATTATTAAAAGTTTAACCCTTTGGAGATTTGAGACTTCCCATAAGGGTACTGTCGGAATAATTGTTATTTTCGCCAACTTTTACATGTAATTTCTCAGCACTGGAGCCGTATTGTCTCAAAACCTTTCCCATGAGAAGATAGGGCATTCATCCAAGAATAATTTTGCTGTTATATGTTTTATTCCAAGTTTTAACCCTCACCCAGTTGTCATGCCTTGAATTGGGGTACCCTCAACTTGTACATGTTCATTCAAATACCAAGATTCAAGATTAGTCCATGTCTCTTTTCAGACACTCAGTCTGTGATTGACGTTCACACATTAAGAGCATAAATATGATACACTAAAATCACCACACAAAATATTTCAAAATTAACCCCTATTGGCCACAAATGATATGAATATATCATTTTATCTTCAAGATTTATTAACTTCAAGGGCAAATTTCTGTTAATTACGAGGTTGTTGTAACAATTATTTTTGTATGCATAGATGCAGCAATGAAAGAACTTCCTCAAATTATATAAATAGGGGCAATACTATTTTGAAACTTTTGCAGTTGTATTTTCCAGAATTGTATTTTCTATTTATGACTTTAAATGGGTAGAAATGAACTATTAGCATTTTCAAAGATGTGGCAATTTGCCAGTCGGCAAATTGCCATATCTTTTGAAATGCTAATGATTCATTTTAGTCAGTTATATTAACAGGCAGAAAACACAATTCTAGAAAAAATACCATTGTAAATGTTTTATAGTGTCGGCTCCTGGTGTGCGGATTTCCATTGCAATGGCGCGAATTCGCTCGTCGGTGACCTTCACTGCACGACAATAACATTCGCTCCACCGATCGTGAACACTTCAACGTGGTTATGAATTCCTATTATTACATACTTTATAAATAACCACATTTCCATCTGCTGGATCTTATACACGTGACTGGTACTCAAAAATTCATGTACACCGATTTTCCAGTGAATATTTTAACTTTCTAAATATAGCTTTTGGAAATCCCCTCTCTAGTTCTATTTCAATCGACGTAATCTCTATAACATTGTTTATTTTTATGTCATTCTGAAGATGATAACTATTTTATTGTTAACCCTTTACCTAACACAGTATTTTTTTAAAAATAAATTAAAGTTCACATTTTTCAAAAACAAATTTCACATTTTTTCAATAAAACCATACTAATGTGGATATTATTAGAACCAGGGCGGTGTATATAATAAAACAGTTATGGACTTTTGTGGTGATAAATATGATGTGATATGAAGGCCTCGGTCAATATAAGTTTTTTAGGTTCATATCAAATCATATTCACCACCATAAAAGTCCATAATTGTATATTGCTTCATGGTGGCTCAGTGGTAGACTGTTGGACTTCCATGCTTGAGGTCCCGAATTCGATCCCCGTCCGGGACGACCCACGTTGTGTCCTCGAGCAAGGCACTTTATCCCGGTTGCCCGGTTGGGGACACGATGACGCTGTGCACAAAGGCGTACTGCACGTCGATGGTTCACATGTCTTCAACCGCTGTAACCCTGCTTGAGGGGAGCTTGAACAGAGTTAGAATGTTCAGGAGCTGACAGTTGCTCGTCGATGCTCGGTGGTTCTCTCCGGGTACTCCGGCGACCTCCACCCGTAAAACTGTCACGGTCACGATTAGCCATTGTATTTAAGTATGTGACCTTAAACACCAATAAATAAATAAATAAATAAATAAATAAATAAATAAATAAATAAATAAATATACTGTTTCATGTTTAAGTGGTTCTTCCTTAATATTCCATTTCAGACAGGAAGTTTTTGTACCAGTCAGAGAGCAAAGCGAGACAGTGGCCTCCCGTCAGCTACAGTTAATGTGTCGACAGTTCAGTTTGTAGAACCAGGACATTCCCGCTACCATCCATCTTCTAGAAAAAGTGAGTTTAACTGGAAGAGAGCTAAATTATTGTTAGTCCACCTTATGTCTTCGCGTCTTTTCCTTGCTACAATGTATGGGAGAGTTCCTGTTCGCACTCTCCCATAAAATGTATCAAGGCCTCAATGTTTTCCAACCAAAATATTCCTGCATTAAAATTTTGAAGAAAAGAAGCCACATTATACCGGCTTATACGAGACCCGCCTAGGTGCTTGGCCTATAGCTATATACATGTGGGGTGGTATTATTGGCGATGATACATGGACACCCACTACCTTTGGTAGTGGATGTCCTTGTTTTATCGCCGATAAAATCGTGTCCCTTGATATCGGCGCTTGTAAAAAAAACTGAAATACAAAAACAGGAGGGACACACGCTGAGTGTGCCCCCTCTCTGAATTCGCCTATGCACAGCAATCATGATATCTTGGGTCTCATTTCCTTTCAAACGGTCATATCCGGAGTGATTGGATGATACTCAGCCAAATAGTCAATTTTATTTTGTGATGGTGTGGGTTTACTAAATAATGCTCACCAATGGCGATTTAGCCAAAATGACCTGTGGACTGTCAGGTGCATTTCATTTGGAGGTCAAGGTCACACAGGAGTGTTTCATGACTAATCCAGACCTGTTTGGGAGCTGACATTTTCAGGCGACAAATGGGACAATTTGTGTGTAAATTGGTTTTGAGAAATCCTTTTGAAACCAAGGATTTAGAAACCTATGTGCGTTTTCTTTGTCATAATATTCATCTTATGTTGTAAAATCCTCAGTTGGGGAATAAAGAATTCTTATAAGGCCTCATAAAGTAGATTTTCTATTTCACGGGTCATTTTTTTTTTTTTTTTTTGTAAAATTGCATGCGGGCGGGCTGTTTTTAATTTTATTTTTTATTTTTTGTAATTATTTCTTTGCCATCAAAAGTTCATGTTCTTGGTTGTTTTATGTCTTAGGCCTCATAATCTACAATCCAGAACAACATGGATGGTGGTGTAATTCATCCCTTGAGTGCAAAAAGGCTATGCTAAAGCATTGCAAAGCCTTGTTACACTCAAGGGACAAATTTATCAATTTGATTAACTTGGGTAAAATATCAGACATAAACCATTTAATTTTATTTTTTTAAAATTTGCATTGGTTATAAAAAGAGAGCGCGCGGTAGCCAAAATGATCATGCGGGAGTGCCTAAGAAACAGATTTTTAACTTTTTTAGGCCTATCATACCTTTATTCGCTTCGATGTACGAAAATTGGACATTTATCTCCAAAATGAGAAGATTTTAACACATTTTATCAATCAGCTGCGTCATTCAGATGAGTGTGTTGGAATGATATTATAAGATTTTGGTTGTGTGTTGTTTTCTGCATGAAAAAGGTCACACTGGGAGCTTCCAGAAGAGGTTTTCATTAGAAGCAGTGTGAATAGAGGAGGTAATTTAAGGTGTTTGAAAGTAAAATAAAATTTAGCTTGAAAATAGGCGACATATTATTTTCGATGCTGTTAAATATCTAACAAATATAATTTTTATTTTTTGTGTGTTCAAAACTGAGAAGAATTGTTCATAAATACGGGAGGACAGCAAAAAAGTGATAAATTATTATTTTCTTTAGTTTTTGATAACATCAAAAATAACCAATCACCTATTTTCAAGCTAACTTTACATTACTTATATACCACCCTAAAAGGGAAATATCCGCGACCGTGTTAATGAGAAGTTGTGCATTTCTTGAAAAAGGTCATATTCAGCTGAATAACTGCAATGAGACCTTGAGCATGTTTTGATATGCGATGACTTCCTGTTGATGTTTTCTACAACATACATTAGGTTCCGCTCCATAGATTTCCAGGCATTTCCAAAAATGACATGCCATACATTCTCTTCAAATACGAATATTCTTTAACTTAGTTAAATAACCCATAACTTGTATTACATTTTCCAAATCCTCTAAAAACATATAACACTATCTGACAAAGTAGAAATAAACAATCCGAATGCCCGGTAGGTGAACTAATTTATTGTCAAATGCAAGACTTCAATCTGCAAAATCACATGAAAAAATGACCATACAGTCATTTTCAGCCACAGCAGCATCAAAAGTAGAATTTTTCCACCACACCCACTTACCTAACTCTGGAGCATATAACCCCCTGTTTCTAAAATGTGGAAAAAATATGTTTCCGTCTCATTTTTAGTTACATGCCAGGCAACAACTCCGTGAAAAAATGACATTTAAAAAAAAATAATCAGTTTTTCGAAGCCACTGTTGCCCATAATCCCTCCAGTAATTTACCATATATGGACAAGTCTCTGACTCTGTGACTAAAACTTTGCATTCTCTTGTCCAATAATTAGCCTAATGTAATCATATATCTGATACTAAAATATATCGCCAATTCACATGGCATTAGTTTCAATATATGCCCCATGTTTAGAATTTTACCCATGTGCAATAGTGTGAAACTGTAGAGCGGAACATTTGAAACAGTTGTGTTTGTGTGTTGAATGTGTTTGCCTGAAGTCTTCGTGGTCCCTTATTTTCAGTTTTAATATGTATTTTTCTATTCTTTTGCGGCATTCTTTTTAAAAAAAATTTTTTTTATCTCTTTTTGGTATTTATTTGTGTTGGTAAGATACACTTCTTGACTGTGTAAAGTACTGTGATCACGAAATTGAGATTGTTAGTCCCATGAGTTCCAATGTGTTCTATGTGCCTGTAGGCACATAGAACACATTGGAGCTCCAAATACTAAGTATTTTTTTATTTGTTCTATCTTCCAGTTAATGAGACAGATGACCTACCCGTTTGCTACAAAGAACCAGCGTACATGGCACCTCTTGTGGGCCAGAGCATCCTCTTGCTGTTGATGTCTGGACTTAGTGTGTTCCTGGTATATAGCGTCAGACAGGCAGAAGCGTAGTCAAAAGAGATCAATGAAATTTATATCCATGTATAGAAAGAGTTCCCTGCTATACACAAACTGGAAGTTATTATATGTATCCACGGAGAGACTAACTAGACGTCCTGTGGTGAACTTTTTATTCCTTTCTACCCATGTTTGACAAGCTATTTTTTAGCCCATTCGCTCTATACATATATAACAAGCAATACCAGCCTGTCTGTACCGAGTTGGTAGGTTCCGTTGTAGACTTGGGTAGTTGCTCGGTAGTCATCACCATGTACACCGGCTGCCTCCGGTCACCTGCAAAACTGGCCTGCTCTGACGTGACACTATATATAGTTGTTGAAAGTGTCGGAAAATCACGAAGCAACACCAAAATTTGTAATAACAATACATACATGAATGAATGAAGGTACTGGCAAAATTTCAGCCAATGGAACTCCGAAGTTCTATTGACTGATACTTAGCTTGTACTTCAGCCGCCAGCCACCTGGGCTTGTAATGTAGTGGCGAATTTAGATGGAATGTATCCGGCGTACCTCGGGAGGGAGCACCTCCTCCCAAACTCCCTTATTGAATTTTGAAAGCTTCCATAAGCTGCCCACTCTGCCCCGTGCTTCGGGCGTCTCTGGTATCCTGGGTGGCTTCCGGTAAACAACGGCTCTGGAATCGGCGACAATTTGGGTTGGGCCCATAAAACCCCTCCTGGACCTCCACCTATACACCTACCAAGTAAGAGTAAAAATTGATGTCCTCCTTCCATTTGGTCAGGGGTTAAATCGTTTTGTTATTTTGGTACTTCATAGAAAATAAAAAATATATATATTGCCTCTCTAGCCTAAGTATTTTGTAAACTACAATGCTTACCTATTTTCTACACTGAGCAGTTGCCCGTGCTCTTACCCAAAATTCTGTATTCAACCTTGGACATTTTTCTTACATAGCTAGAAATCTTAGGCCTACTCGGGGGGGGGGGGGGGGGGCTCAGTAGGTGGAGGTGCAGACTGCAAGCCGAGAGGTCCTTGGTTCGAATCCCACCTGCGGCCATCGCGTTGTGTCCTTGGGCAAGACAATTCATCCCCATTGCCCACGGGGGCACGGTGGCGCTGTGTACTAAGTTGTACTGCATGTCGATGGTGCACCTGTCTTCAACCAATGCTAACCCTTCTTGTGTGGAGTTAGTATGTCGCCGTTGCTCAATGGTTCTCTCCGGGTACTCAGGCTTCCTCCACCCGTAAAACTGTCGTGGTCGTGATTAGCCATTGTGCAGAAGTATGTGACTTTGAACACCAATAAATAAATAAATAAATAAATAAATAAATAAATAAATAAATAAATAAATAAATAAATAAATAAATAGGCCTACTCTTGGTTTTATTCTTCTTCTCTTACAAATCACGGCGAGTGACAAATCAATGGGTGGAATTAACACGTTGGTTTCAATAGCGATCCTAAACGACTTTTTTACCCAACGGATCGGTCACAAACACCCGCGTAATTTACCAACTGAGCAGAAGAAAAGCACGGGCGTGACAATCGTTACTTATTCCTAGTTCCTTAATCGACATTCGTTACCAACCGATTCTTTCGGTTGATAACGAATGTCGAAAAAGGAACTGGAAATAAATAACGTTTGTCACGTCCCCAAGAAAAGCAATAAATTGATTTTTTAATTTTGTCAAAACCATATCATGTGACCCCTAGTTGGAACGAGTTCGTTCCAGTGAGAGGTCACGTGGTATGGTTTTGTTAACATTTTGTGAATAATTTGAAAAAAAAAGAATTAAAATACGAGACTTTGATAACTGATGTTATGTACGATGGGGTTAACCCTTTACCTAACATGAGAAGCAGACGACACATGTAATCAAAATTCTTCAATAACTATTTTATTTTTCATTTTTTGTCTCAAAAACATAGGTCATCACCCCTCTTTGGGACGAGCTCGACGAGTATTTGTCGAAGGCATGCATTGATGATGTAGTTGGAATAAGCCTTTTTCAAAACTGCCATCTTGGCTTTTAATCTATGCAAGGCCACAGGTCGCGAGGTACAAACATTTTTCAAGAAAAAAACGCATTGTAAGCAGTGGGAGAAGAGAGAGAGCGAATGAGGTGCTTCGGATCCCATTGCGTTCATTTGTGCGAATTAAAAAAAAAACATTTAGCCAAGTCTGCCATTTGTTTGAGGCAATAGCAATGTTGTATCAGAATTTTCATTCTTTCGAATTGAGTTTCTATCGACTTTAGGGCTTATATAAGTAATGAAATTTTGTTTATTTTGAAAATTCTCACTTCTGATATTCCTTCAGTTCAAATTAAATATACACAAAATGTACATCAAAATGAAGGTTTGGATGTATAGAACACGAAACACGTGTGTAATCAACTCACAGAGTAGACTGTAGGCATCACTGGTTCCTGGAAGTCTGCTGCCGTATTCGCACTAGAGCTGATAATTTAATAATATTTCACGAAAACAACTTGTGGCCAAATGTGCATTACATATCCAAGAACAAAGCTAGGGGGTAAAAACTCTTCAAAACATGGCGACGGAGCTGCATTGGGGAAAATTCCAAAGCCTTTGCTTTTGTTTACGTATGAGTATACTTTCGATTTCCGGTCGACGTCATCGGTCAGAAAAAGCATGTAAAAACAACGCCGTCTAAAATCAAATAATGAAAAAGATCGCCTTCATACAGTATACTGTTATTAGATAGAGATTGCACAGTTGCCATATTCAATGCAAGGTATCATGATATTTGTTGAAATTTCTTAGAATTACGATTTTGTTTTTCGATGGAAATTCGTGGTAACGAGCGATTTGCGCATGTCTGTCGGGCATGGAAACCATCTTCAATAAAAAATGCAGACAGTGTTGTCCTTTTCCAAAATGCAGTCCTATCGCTGTATTCGAAAGTGTTTTGAATGCCTAGCTTTGTTCTTGGATATATATGAAGCACATTTGGCCACAAGTTGTTCTGATGAAATATTATTTTATTATCAGTTCTGGTGCGAATACGGTAGCAGACTTCCAGGAACCAGTGGTGCCTACAGTCGACTCAATGAGTTGATTACATATGTGTTTCGTATTCTATACATCCCAATCTTCATTTTGATGTATAATTTGTGTATATTTAATCTGAATTTAAGGAATATGAGAGGTGAGAATTTCAAAATAAACAAAATTCCATTACTTATATAGGCCCTTAAATGGTGTTTGAACGCACGCTGTGTCATTCACTCCGAGGCCGCGGGCACTGTTTCGACAACTTTCCAGGATTTCCCAAGCTGCGAGACTCCGTGCAACGAGTGTTTCCTTGTTGCCACTCAAAACAAGTCCTCGCCTCCGTATAAAAAAGTCTTTAAACCTGTGATATCCCGTCGTTTAAAGTCGTCTATGGTTCCCCTCCAGTTAATTCGAATGATGACATTCGTTCTACGAATTTAAACTTGATATTTTTCAAAACCAGTTCACTTGGCTGACACAGAACTCAACGCGATGATCATGGAAATCGCTTTGTTTACACCCTGCGGCATGTGACCTTGCATAAATTAAAGTCCAAGATTGGAGTTTCGGAAAAAAGGCTTATATTGCCCAGTAAAGACGTTTGTTCAAATATGGGAACGGGTGCGAGAATTCTGTATTGGGCACTGCACGGGCTAGTCGCTAGCTGCTATGAGCGCATCGTCAATGTTGCTTGGGAACTTTAACCCTTTACCCAACGTAACGGCCAAAACCGGCCAGCGATGTTCACAAAAATCGACAATTCATTTTTATTATTTTTTGTCTCAAAAATATAGGTTATGACCCCTCTTTGGAACGAGCTCGTCGAGCTCGTTCCAATGAGGGGTCATAACCTATGTTTTTGAGACAAAAATGAAAAAAAGTAGTTATTCGGGGGGGGCACTAAAAATTTGCAAAACGTGACGTCCTATTTTTTATTCAGCTCCTTTTTACACCCACCCACCCCTACGTGCAAATCTTCTACTACCGTTCTCAGACACCCCCCCCCCCCCCCACCACTCTCCCATTAAAATCCAAAATAAACTTAGTAGGCACAGCTGTCTTTAGGGGGGGGGGGGGTTCATAATGTTCTTAAACTGGTACCACCAATTTAAACCTCTGTGGGCTGCTGTGGGCCCCAATCTACAAATAACAAGCTGTTCATTATCAGGCTTGGCCAGATCAGGTGTACATATACGGGAACAAATTTTCATTTGAATTGTTCTGTCAGTATTCTCAGGTGTTTGCTACTTTCCTCTTCTATCCATACAAATTCTATTAATAAATAAATAACTTAGTGCAAATTTAGTGCATCAGAAAGAATTTTCCCGAAACACTGTCTGCACATTTTCTACATTTCTAACAAGACACCCACCCCCTACTAACGTGTGACATTTTCCCAGATTAAGCCCAATATTCTCACATATAAAGCCTCCCGATATTGTATTTATGTTAAGAGTGTGATGTACAGCATCATCTTTAAGGTTTGAAACACAAATGATGGTATATATTAGCTGATATATTGGTATATTTTAAAAAATTCAAAAAATTGCACAAGTTAGAAATGCACATTTTTGGCGCACTCAAGAGACCCACCCACCCCCACGTCACGTCTTGCAAATTTTTGGTGCCCCCCCCCCCCCCACCCCCCGGTTATTTAGGATTTTTTTTTTGCAAGTGTCGTCTACGTTTCATGTTAGGTAAAGGGTTAAATATGCTTTCAGCGTGGCAGTGACAAATGAAACTGGAATTAGCATAGATGGTTGCATGGGAAGATATACCTTTTTATCTACTTTATACGTAAAAACAGTAACGTTTTATCTTTTATCGTTATCGAAAACTCGCCGTCAATAAAAAATCTTTTATCGTTACTGCAGTAAGAATAAAAGTCACGTGATATCGCAAGAATACAACGTTCACGTCCATCTCATTTGCATGACGTACTATTTCATTCAACACTTTGAATAACTAATTATCGCTGCCGCGGATCGAAACAAATAAAACGGGGCGTATTTATCGAAATGTATTGAATAAAAAAGAAGGCCATTAATTAAACTTACTGAATTGTAAAAATAAAATTTGACGGAAAAGAGTAAAAATTAGTAACTTACACTTTTTCAAATGATATTATTTCACCCTTCGAGACTTTAATTATCCTGACGTTCAAACGTCACTGGGAATTCAGTTTCTTCAATATTTTTCAAAATGTGACGTCAAACGTCGGAAAGTACAAATAACCAGATATTTTTCACATTAGTGATTATCTGGTTGAAGGCTAGATTATTTTTAGTGGTCTGCATTTGTTAATCAAAACTTGTTTTATTACGGGAGTGGGGGAGGTGGGGGTGTAGATAAAAGGGTTATATACACATGGTGTTTGTAAAAAATCTTTTATCGCGACTCGAGCGTTTTCGGGGGCTACATAGCTACTCGTCGCTGCGCGACTCGTAGCTATATATGCCCCCGAAAACGCTCTCGTCGCGATAAAAGATTTTTTACAAACACCATGTGTATATAACCCATATTTATGTTAATATGGCGGACATTACACCCGGTATTTATTTTCAACATTATTTATGTAGAATTTCTATCTCAGTTATACATTTTGTGAGATGACTAAGATGACTGAATCAAGTGAAATTCCAGTGACAATGTTCGAAGGAAAAGAAATCGGACAGAAAATTTCGAATCGAACCGAACACCACAACTTGATCTCGAATCTCGAAGCTTCGAGGGGCCTTATAGGCGTATTCACGGTAATTTTTTTACTGTTTTTTTACAGTTAACGGGTACAGGACTTTTTAACCATTTCTAACCGTTTCATCATAACGCTTTATGAGTTGAAATATTGGTACTGACACATGTATACTGAAGGCAAAAAGAAACGCAAGTTCGGTTTTGGTAATATCATTTTTTTTACCTGTGGACCAACTGCAGTCAAATTTGACACAATGCTACTTAGGCGTACTGTCTAAAGGGTCTTTGGTTAAAATCCAGTCAACCATGACCACGTGGGACGCTGCATACCTCCAACAGATTTTTCGACAAAGCGTGTATCCGGGGCACTCACACGTGCTATGGGGTTGAAAACCATACCAAATCGAAGTTTTGAACAGTACACATCGATTGCACAACATTTCATTTCAACACGATTGAAAAGCAAAATGCCACGAATGTCCGAGGTTCATAGGGGTAGGGTATTGCTCTAATTATTCAGGGTCACTCGTAACGTCTCGTCGCCCAGCAATTTGGGGTTCATGAGTCAACGATAGTTCGTTTAGTTGGGCGTCTCAGAGCCATAGGAAGATTAGCTGATCATTCCAGGAGTGGACATCCACGTGTTACGTCGCCACGTCAAGATCGAGGCATACAAACCTCCGTAAACGATTTCAGACGGCAACGGAGACGGCGAGTCAGGTTGTAGGCACTCATAGTCGCGGAGTGTGTCCAAAAGCAGTTAGGAATCGGTTGCGGGAGTTCAATTTGAGGCCACGACGTCCCTACGTTGGTCTGCAACTTACACCCAGACGACGTCAATGTCGATTGCAACGGCTGTGTAAACATACACCAATTCTGTTGTACTTGGCCCACTGGAGACGTGTGTTATTAACTGATGAGTCTCGGTTCACGCTTTTCAGGTCAGATGTACGACAACGTTGCTATCGACGTTGAGGTGAGCGATATTCTGATGCGTGCGTTTAGGAACACAACATATTCGGGGGAGGGTCTGTTAAGGGTTTTCTTTTTTTTTTGGGGGGGGGGGGGGGGATTTCTCATAGCGTAAAAACACCTCTCTTGGTCATCCAGGGCAATCTTATAGCCGGAAGATATCGGGATCAGGTCTTCATGCCTCACGTCCTTCCACCTATCCATGCGCGTAACCTTACGTTGCAGCAGGAGAATGCGAGGCCGCTCGTTACTAGGATTTGTCGTGATTTTTTCTCAACCAAAACAATGCCCCAGTCCTCGATTGGCCACCCAACACTCCAGAGGGAGGGTCAGGAAGCGCTCAGTTCACGCAGGCCCTTCTTCAGGAGTAGATTAACAACCCACAAAGGACCATAAACAGCTTCATGGGGTCAATTGTAAGGAGAGTTCGAGCGGCGACTGAAGCCGGGTGGGTATACCCGCTATTGATTTTAAGCAGGAAATGGCGTAGGGTACCCACGTTTGAATGCAAACGCAATCTGTGTTAACCCTTTACCTAACGTAACGGCCAAAAACGGCCAGCGCTATTCTCAAAAATCGCCAATTAATTTTCATTATTTTTTTCATTTTTTGTCTCAAAAACATAGGTTATGACCCCTCGTTGGAACGAGCTCGTCGAGCTCGTTCCAACGAGGGGTCATAACCTATGTTTTTGAGACAAAAAATGAAAAAAATTAGTTATTCAAGAATTTTTTTTGCAAGTGTTGTCTGCTTTTCATGTTAGGTAAAGGGTCAAGACAAACAAAACTGGTCAAAATTTAATCAGTAATGAAGAAATAACATCAAAATCCAAACAATGAAATAATCATCCATAATACATTTGAAATATTTTACACAGAAAAAAACTGTGTTTCCCTTTTTCCGCTAGTACACATTGCAATTCAATTCTGTAATACTGCCCACGGCATTGCGGCAACAAGAGAAAATTAAGTTGACACACATCGTATATAAATGCTTTTAATCCCTAAGGGATCGGCGAAGAAAATCTACACTCACGAAATAGATAAGATATTGATGGAATACAAAATAACCACATTGATTGAAGCTAGTCACGTAAAGTTACAGTTGATGGTTTCCATAAATTAGCACTGTGGTGTTCAAACTGATCATGGCGGAGGCTCGCGGTCTGTACAAACACATTTCTTGTTTCTCGGGCAGGTTCTCCTCAATTTCATGATTGGAGGAGGGGGCGGGACTTGTAAATCCGCAAACAGTGCTAAAAATGTATTACTTTCCAAAGTGTGATTTACTGGGATTTCCGGGTTTGATTGTAAAAGATAACTTCACAAGTGAATTATGCAATCAACAATTGGGCCATGTATCCGTGCGCGCAAACGAAGATGCTTTGCCGAGGGTGTAATGGGGACTTCGTTACTTTTTTTTGGGGGGGGGGGTGGGGTTAACCCTTTACCTAACATGAAATGCAGACGACACTTGCAAAAAAATTCTTGAATAACTTTTATTTTCATTTTTTTGTCTCAAAAACATAGGTTATGACCCCGCATTGGATCGACCTCGACGAGCTCGTTCCAATGAAGGGGTCATAACCTACGTTTTAGAGACAAAACATTAAAAAATAATGAAAATTAATTGACGATTTTTGAGAATAGCGCTGGCCAGTTTGGCCGTTACATTAGATAAAGGGTTAAATAATAGAATTATCGTTAATAACGAAAAGTAATAAACAGAGTAATCACTTGACTGGAATGGTTACGTGAAATAATTCATTCGAGGCGAGGGAAAACGTCCATCACCTCTTATGAATTATTTCACGTTACCCAGTCCAGTCAAGCGATTACTCTCTGTGTAATTGAAATTGGGAATTGTTTCCAAAATTCTGTTCTCCACTGTCATGTCGAAAAAACAAAGTTTTAAGTGGCAAGAATTTCTCGCAGTGCAGCTGAGTTACTGCGTTGCGTCCTTGGGCAAGGCACTTAATCTCGTTAGTCCATACTGGGGAACGGTGGTGCTGGGTGATAAGGCGTAATGTCCGTCAATGGTGCACTTGCCTTAACCCGTTGCTAGCTCTACTTGTGCAGAGATCATGGACAGCTTTTATCTTCGAATTAGTAGGAAAACGGTCTACTTACCCCCCCACCCCCCCCACCCCAAAAAAAAAAAAAAAATATCGTTTTGGGGATTGGGAACTAGCATAACGGAGATAGGGTGTCGGAATATATTTAGAAGGGCGGGGCAAAATGTGCTGAAAAGGTCACGGGCGAGCGCTCCGAGGGTGGACTGGGACAGATTACCGATTTCTAAAAGGTTGATCACTCAACAACTGAGGGCGTCATTTCCTCCCTGTGAAAAGGCAAGGGGGAGGGGCAATTTCCCCCTCTGCCCCCTATTCCGACACCCCTGGCTAAAATACGTCCGGTCACCAATGCCTGGGGCAGAGGCTCCCTAATATGAGCAACATGGGTATAAGCGATTACTTTTTTTCCATGTTGCGGTCATGATTAGCCCGATGATTGTGCAGAAATATGTATACGTAACCACAAATAAATAAATCCGAGGAGGAAGCAAAAACGTTCGACCGATTAAAAATTAACAATGTAAAAATAAAGAGGCAGATTTTCGGTAATGAGGTGGGGGTGGAGGAGGCACGAATTGATAAATAGGTTTATTATATAATTTTATTCTGGAAATTGTTTGTCAGTTGATACTTCCGAGCTTAAATGGTTTGTTTTGATTCACTGTCACGTGTTTATTTTCTGCAGACTAACACTGGAACTGACGAATGGTGTATTATGTAATCACTGACGCTTCCCAGAAATGTACGTCGGATTTTACCCAGGCCTCTTGTACCTGTTACGATCAAATCAGCTTTCTCCTCCTGTGCGAGTTCAATTACTACCTCGCCTGGTTTCCCTGCACCAGTCCGGAATTTTCCTGGTATCTGAAATGCAACATACAGTTTAGTTTAGTTTCAATCCGAAAGGTGGAGGGGTCGATCCCCGCCAGGGGTAACTGCGTTGTGTCCCTAGGCAAGGCATTTAAACCCGATTGACCATGTGCGAGGGTGGCGGAGGGGAACGGTGGCGCTGTGTACTAAGGTGTACTGCACGTCGATGGTTTTCTTCAACCAATGCAAACCCTGCTTGTGTGGAGTTAGTACGTTGGGGAGTCCGACGATTCTCGTCGCCTCTTGGTTGTTCTCTCCGGGTACTCAGACTTCCTCCACCCGTAAAACTGTTCGACACGGGGGTGAGCCTGGCTGTAGAAAGTGTCATTAAACCTATATAAATAAATAAATTCAAGGCCTGGCGAAAAGCGCTTCTCCTTAGCCACATGCTACAGACGAAGAGAAGCTTTGAGATGCACGTACTGTCCTTTTTACCGGATACCATCCTTTTTACCAGCAAAAAGTCCCCTGCGACAGAATCTGGGAAAATATTATGTGAAATTTAGTATCGAAATTACAAGTACTAATACACTAATTGTATCTGAAAAATACACAAAAAATAGATCGACAATGTTAATATGCATATTTTATTTTCCAGATATATTGGCCTATTATACCGTTATTTATTACGCGCCTGTTGTATAAAATCCCCCATCTACAGCAACACTAAACCATGCGGAAAATAAAAATCCGTTCCTCACATATGTGCGGAACAAAATAGTTGACGGACTATTTTTATAGAGAAGCGAAATTTCACTGTAATTTTCTTGAAATCGTGCACTGCAATCACAATTTGAATCGCTGGCGATAGCCAGAGCCGCCGAGAGAAAATATGGGCCCCCGGGGATAAATCATGCCCCTATGTGGACAATCGGGGTTAAAAGATAAAAATGTAGTAGTGAATAAATGATATATACATGTGGCGTGACGCGACTTCTTATTTAATTAATATGTACCGCACCAATACTCCAAATCGGTCATGCTGCGCCTCCCCCCCCCCCCCCCCCAACAGCCCGAATCGGGTACGGCAGACCTCCAATTTGATTGAACGACTGCATGTGTGACATCACTTCAAGTGTTAACCTTTCACCCAACGCAACGGCCAAAACCAGCCAGCGCTATTCACAAAAAACGCCAATTAATTTTCATTATTTGTTTCAAAAACATAGGTTATGACTCCTCTTTGGAACGAGCTCATCGAGCTCGTTCCAGAGAGGGGTCATAACCTATGTTTTGGGACCAAAAGAAAATGAAAAAAAAATGAGCAAAAATGACATTTGAAAGACCGTTATGTGGGGGTTCGCCCCACCGCCAGTTCTAACTAGGACCACCCAGTCGTTGCCTCCTCCCACGTCCCTAGAGAAAAGTGAGAGGGCAAGGACAAGAGGGTCCTCGTTAGAACTAGCCCTCCCCTCCCTTCCACAACACACTCCGAGACAATTTTACAGAATTTTGTGCTCTAAGAGCGAAGCTGAAGCATTTGTAGCGTGTGTAGGCCCTATATTGGAGACCATTTTGCCCCCCCCCCCCGCCCCTATCACCACCACCCACCCCATAGTTACGACAAGGTCAAATCCAGAGGAACATATTCCGATTGGAGAACTATTTGGGGTTTCACCCCATAGAACCTACATAGTGACACCCCCCCCCCCCCCCCCACACCCGCGAACCTTGTTTATGGATTCTTCACAACATATGCATAGCATACAGGTTTTATGAAATGTTAGATACGTACCTCTACTTCTTGGGATAATTCTCTGTATTTACTCTCTAAATTACAAACTCGCTGTTCAAGCTCCTTCAGCAGTTGCTCAACCACCGCTGGACCTGAATGTTAGAATAAGCAATGTCATTCGAAATCAGAATTGTGTCGTTTGTGGTATGCAGAGGTGGAAGGGTTCCAAATACAGGGACTGGAAAATCGCTTCTATCTACCGATCCATCTGAATAATGAATGTAAACCCTTTCATTATTGGCGACCTGGAAGGTATCATTTCAGTTAACGGCGAAACCATCTCGGTTGGTTGGGAGGTTCGGTAATAATTTAATCCAACAGCTCTGTCGAGCTGTTGGATTAAATTAAACCCGAGCCTCGCTTCAAATGTTTTGCTCTTTATATCGTCTGCTCGTCCGCTACCATTTTTTTTCTTAACACAAATATTTATTCACGCCGTGTTGAAAGGGATAATCAACTGGCCCCAAACGGAAGGTTTATCAAGGTTTATCCAACTAGGTAGTAACCAGTCCTCAGTGAACAGTGGATAATCAGCGGACACGAGAGCGCGGTGGCTCAGTTGGACTTCTATGCTGGAGGTCCCGAGTTCGATCCCCGTCCTGGACGACCCGCGTTGTGTCCTTGGGCAAGGCACTTTATCCCGGTTGCCTTCATTGGGGCACGATGCCGTCGTGTACTAAGGCGTACTGCACGTCGATGGTGCACGTGTCTTCAACCGCTGTTAGAACAGAGTTAGAATGTTGGGGAGCTGACAGTTGCTCGTCGATGTTCGGTGGTTCTCTCCGGGTACTCCGGCTCCCCCACCTGTAAAACTGTCACGGTCACGATTAGCCATTGTGCATAAGTATGTGACCTTAACCACGAATAAATAACGAAATAATCAGCAGACAGAAAAGCCGTTTCCACCTAAACCTCTGTAGAACAGAAAGGAGTTATTGTGCTTACTTTGTTACGTGTGTGGGATACTGCTTCTCAAAAAGCTTCACAGAAAATTTTCAAATCTGATCAAATTGTTCGGTGCGCTTGACAACTAGATCCTCGGAAAACATTTTTGTCTCCAGACGCATCAGCCTTCTCCTTATACGTAAGCACAGACTATACAAAAAACCCAAACAAAATAAAACTGGAGCTGATATAACGGGACAAATACACCCCACCCTGCAAATGGAAATAATGTCTTTGACCTTCAAGGAGTTATCTGTATGGCGCAAGGAATGTACACGTGTCAATTTCATCTTTCTGGGCGAAAAAAGTGTTGTGACTAAAGACGGATGGATGAATAGATGATGTCATTAAAGATCAACAGGAATAACCCTTATGCTCTAAGGAATATACAGTACGTGGAGAGTTGATTGTAACTAAATCACCCGAGGAGTGGAGTTATCACCCAAAGCATCACTTTCAAATTTTGTACATGTGGACAAAAAATGCAAGCAATGTTTCAGCCAATGGACCTCCGGGTATAACCCGGAGGTCCATCAGCTGGAACTTAGCTTGTGCTTGCAATGCTTTGCAACAAATTTGCAATTATTACTTGGGTGGAATCTCCACTCTGCGGGTGATTCAGTGATAATGTACTCTTCATGTACTGTATATGTGGTTTTTCTTATCTCAATATGAACTACTCATTTTGGTAATTCAACCTCCCGGAAATATGTTCATTTTCGGTTCGCAATTTCCGGTAGTAGGCAACCAATATCATAATAATAAGGTTTGTACAACAACAACGATAAATTTTGGCTTTGATTAAGTTTAACCTCAATGTGATTGCATGGCAAAGAAAGTTAAATTTACGATGTTACAAAATTAATTAAAAACGCAATTAATATGAACTTTCCGTAAAAATGTAGAATGGAAAATTGTATTGACAGATAATTTTTCGATTAAATGTTTATTTCGTTTCTGATGTCCCCAAACGAATTTCATCATGATGTTAAATCATTTTTAAAATAACGTCAAGAATGTTTGGTATACTGCGTGGAACGCACAAGGGTTTGTGAACAAACTCGATAACCTAGATGTCGTCTCGCTTTTAAATCGCAACGGTTTCATTACTATAACGGAAACGTGGCACTATGAGGATCAGTCATTATATTTACCTGGTTATCGCTGCATTGACTATTGTCATAGTGAACAGATGTCTGTCAGACAATGAATAGTTTTTATTGTCGTTCAAAGTATACGAAATATCTCAAATCTGTTGAAAGACTACACGGAACAACGCTGCGTGTTAAACTTAGTGGAGAGATGTTTAGTCTAAAAAAACAATATTGTTTTCATTTCTATATACATTCCTCCGTTCAATTCTTCTTATTGGAGAAATACTAATACATGTACTATAGAATCAGTATGTTAGAGAGATATCTGGCGGATTGAGAATTAGATCAATTGACTATCATTGGTGGTGATTTTAACGCACGTGCAGGTGATCGACCAGATTATGTTACAAATGATGACGATTCACATTTAGTTTTACCTGATAGTTATGCATTTGATTGGGAAAATGATAGGGTAAGTTTAGATAAGGAATATAATTCGTTTGGCACACAATTATTATTTATGTGTAAATCGTCTGGTATGAGAATAGTGAATGGCAGGAAATTTGGAGATTCTCTCGGAAATTATACAAGCTACAGATACAATGGCGCTAGTATTGTTAACTATGAAATGATAAATAAGAGGTACCTACCCGATGTTAGCTATGTTAAAATTCCGACAGGTTTTTCAAATCATGGTAATCAAAGAAGAAAGAACTGAGCTTCAAAATACCTACCAAAAACATAATTTAATAAAATGGTGTAAAGAGAGAGGAGATAAAGCCATTTCTACTTTATATGATCCATATATTCAAAAAAAAGATTAATTGAGTTCCGAGTATTCTGCGAATCCCATTGGAACCGAAAGGGCCACCCGAGATCTAAATGAAATCATATTGTTTATTAACAAAGCTTCATCGAAAGTGATAAATTTTAGGTATAAACAAAAACGTAAACGACACTGATTTGACAGACACTGTAAACATGGTAAGACATTACTGATTAAATTTCTCTCTATAAAAAAAAATTATAAGCGGGAGACTAAACGTAAGCGCAGCGAATTATATGAATGTATTTCTGATAAATTATATAGTATGGAGACAGCTAATCCTTCCGAGTACTGGAGTATTATTACCCCTTTACCCAACGTAACGGCCAAAACCGGACAGAGCTATTCTCAAAAATCGCCAATTAATTTTCATTATTTTTTCATGTTTTGTCTCAAAAATATAGGTTATTACCCCTCGTTGGAACGAGCTCGCCGAGCTCGTTCCAACGAGGGTCATAACCTATGTTTTTGAGACAAAAAATTAAAAAAATTAGTTATTCAAGAATTATTTTGCAAGTGTCGTCTGCTTTTCAGGTTAGGTAAAGGGTTAACACATTTTGTGCTAAGAAAGAAGAGCTCAATTATTTGCACCTAGATGAAAGTGTAGCAGTCTTTAAAACATTACTTTGTCCGAAAAGATCTGAGTCTGAAATACGTCATCTTCCGGCGACAATTAAGGAGCCAGATATCAAATTAAACAATGATTACATAACCGCTAGAGAAGTATTAGACGCTGTTAGGCAGCTCCAAAACAAACAAAAAAAAGTTATCAGCTGTAGATAACATTCCGAATGAATTATTAAAACTTATTGTTTTAATTATTATAGATGATGTTGTCAAGCAATTTAATCAAATATCATTATCAGGTAATTACCCTGTATGTTGGAGTGAGTCTATAATAAAAACTCTCTATAAGAAAGACGAACGACATGATCCTAACAATTACAGACCGATTGCACTGAGTAGCAATTTCGGAAAATTATTTAATAAAGTAATAAACTCGAGGCTAAATGAGTATTTAGAACTCAACGATTTAATAAACATTAACCAATTTGGATTCAGAAAGTTCTATGGAACAATTGACAGTGCATTCATTTTGCGCACGTTGGAAAATAAATATGAAGAAGAGAAGAAACCAATGTACGCATTGTTTGTTGATTTTAAGAAACATTTCATCCGGCAGATAGGTCGTTACTTTTTGAGAAAATGAAATCATTACGTATCGGTGGGAAAGTCCTCAAAATTCTTAGTTCTTTTTATGAGTCCAATTACTATTCTATAAATACTTCTGTAGGATTGAGCACACATTTACTCTCAACAGTGGGAGTTAGACAAGGATATTCTATATTCCCCCACCCTTTTCAAATGTTTTACTGATGACATATGCGGGATATTTGATGAATCCTGTTCACCAGTTAACGTGAAAGGACAACGACTCAGTCGCCTACTTTTTGCCGATGATCTGGTAATGTTATCAGAGTCTCCAGCCGGATTGAATAAATGTGTGCAGAAGTTAGAACACTATGCGGATGCAAACAAACTTAGTGTCAATATTAATAAAACAAAATGCATGATTTTCAAAAATAGAAAAGATAAAAAACGATCCTAAATTTTGTATTGGAACAGTGAAATTAGATATTGTAGATCAATATAAATACTTAGGTCTTGAATTCACATACAATTGAAACATAAAACAAGTTCAAGAGAATTTAAGTACAAAAGGATCGAAAGCAATGTTTTCCCTTACAAATTCTCTCAGAAAGTCACTTGAATTAACTCTTGATGTGAAATGTAAACTTTTTGATAAATTGATTAAGCCTCTTCCATCATATGGTTGCGAGAAAACAAATATTGATGTTGAATAGAAAAACATCTAATCGCGCAACACGGGGAGAGTTGGCTAGATATTCTATTGTGAACAATATCATCTTACATCTCAATTGTAAACTTCCGAAAACTTGGATAACTTAGTTATCTCTTTATAATATCAGAGTTTCCGATGCTAATACGTTAACTAATGGTAATGCAAAATGCCTGAAAGATGTACTAGAATCTCAGCATAGAGAAAGTTTACTAAAGATATGTTTAATGATGACAAAATGAAAGGCAGCAATAAGTTTCGAAAGTATCGATTAGTTAAAATGAATACAAGCTTGAACCTTGTCTTAAAATCACCAGATCTCGACAGGCCCGTGAACTGTTTACTAGAGTTAGGGTTAGTAATCATAATTTAGAAATAGAAAAGGGTAGACATAAACAACCCCCAGTGCCCCTAAATGATATGAGATGCCAGGTGTGCGATACCGGTGAAATAGAGAGCGAAAAACATTTTGTTATAGATTGTGATGCATATGTCGAAATTAGGGAAACGGGGTTCGAAGAAATTGTAAAAGAAAACAAAGAATTTAAACAGTTAAATGATTCGGAGAAATGCTATTATATATTGAAAAACTGTGATAGTAAATCGATTAATATTATTTCTAACATGTTCGGGACATTCTTCTGTAAGCGAGATCACCCTGTTAAAGAAAAAGGGCATTAGTATTTTATATTGTATATCATGTTTATTATATCTTCTTATTTGTTATGTTTGTACTGTGCAACTGCCATATTGGTGTAATGCATTAAACTAAACTAAACCACGGTGGGAGTTAGACAAGGATGTTCTATATCTCCCACTCTTCTTAAAAGGTTTATTTACTTTGCGGATCAGAACAAACTTAGTGTCAATATTAATAAAACAAAATGCATGATTTTCAAAAATAGAAAAGATAAATATGATCCTACGTTTTGTATTGGAACAGGAAAATTAGATATCATAGATCAATATAAATACTAGTACTAGCATAGAGAAAGATTTACTGGAGAAATGTTTAATGATGACAAAATGAAAGGCAATCATAAGTCACGATACAACTGGGACTAAATGGTAAAATATGCGCTCTCCGAGTTTGACGTTCGAAATCTTTAATTTGAAACAAAGATATTTGAATAACCGATCTATTCGCTGTTATTGTGACTGATTAGGTTTGCCGCTGATAACGTCTGAGTCAACAAAAGCATAAAATACACCCTTTTCGTGAAAAAGTTGACACATTCATGTTCTGTGTAGTGCGGTCATTACTTTGATATATAATTTGCCTTTATCCACTTCTTTCATCTGTATTTGGGGCACTGGTGAAAATGTAAAAACAGAAATGCTGAAAGCTTTCTTGGGCGACCTCTTAACTGAGATCATATAAAATATAACCAGAAGAACAATATTCAAGGTTTACGCTTATTGTAGGCAATAATTATTTCTATCGCAGCGGCTCAATTCGTGTCATCTGTTGCATCATCGAAGCTATAGTCCATGAGCTAGGAAGGTCAACTGTGCACCCCCCCCACCCCCCACACACACACACACTACTTAACTTCCTTGGTACCAAAATGTGCGGCAATGTATACTATTTACGAAACAAGTTGTTAACAGAAAACATTTTGGGATGCAATATGCTAACCAGGTAGATGTTTCACCCTACCCTACCCTAAAATGTGCTCCAGTCCGTTATGGGTAGGGGTAACTTTTTTGTCAGACTTTGTCTTAGGTCACACGCAGTCGGACACTTAAATAGGGGTTGTTATTTATTTATTTTTTATTATTGATGTTTAAGGTCACATACTTATGCACAATGGCTAATCATGACCGTGGCAGTTTTACGGGTGGAGGAAGCTGGAGTACCCAGAGAGAACCACCGAACATCGACCAGCAACTGTCAGCTCAACATTCTCTGTTCAAGCTACGCTCAAGCAGGGTTACAGAGGTTGACGCAACACGCCTTAGTACACGGCGTCATCGCGCCCTCATGTGAGCAACCGGGATAAAGTGCCTTGCCCAAGGACACAATGCGGGTCGTCCCGGACGGAGATCGAACTCGGGACCTCTAGCATAGAAGTGCAACAGTCTACCACTGAGCCACCGCGCACCCCAATAGGGGTTTGTAAAGTACCCGATTCAGGCAGTTGAGGGCCCGACATGACAAATTCGGAGTACTGGTACACTACGTGTTAAGGGGGTGAGACGTTGCAACACGACCACTGCATGTATATTTTATTTATTCACTAATAAATTTCTCAGAAGTCTTGAGATTTTTTGAGTAATAGTCCGACTACATCATCAAGGCATGCCTGCGACGAAGGCATGCCTTGAAGATGTAGTTGGAATAGTAGTCGGGACCAATCAGGTTTACCCACCCCACCCCCAATCGGTCACCCTCGCGGCGCTCCTGGATGTTACTGTTAAACATTGGCTGAGAGAATATTATCAAGATGAATAAAATGGAATATGAGGCGGCGACCCCCCCCCCCCCCCCCCCCCCCCCCCAACAGAAACACTGTTAATATATTACAGTGTAAAAAGTTAATGGACTTCCGTAGAATAACTAACTACCGTATTTAACAACTGCTCACGGCGGAATACCTTCTATCTCCAATTACAGTTGTTGGTATGATTATTCGGTTCCTAAATCTCTTTAGAGTGTTATATGAGCAACTTGCCTCGGCCAGCAATATCGGATTCCATTTATTCCGCATATCGATTTGGCAACAAGGACAGACTTCAGATTCTATGATCACATTAATGTCCCCCATATCTGGATGTGAAGTGCCTGGCAGGTTGAATTAATCTAAATGGAAATGCGATGTCAACTTTCTGTTGTACAACATGATCTAAGGTCTCATCGATTTACTATCAATATGCCAACATCAGCCATTAATAATTCAGTCACAAGCAATCGCTGGATTTTGCTTTATGGTAATAGAAGGAAAAAATATCATCTTTTATCGCTTTTTCAAAGTAGTTTACATTCGTGATCAGTACAACTAAAACGTTCAACTATGTAGGTATCACGGAACTAAATATTTTCCCATAGGCGACCATTATAACGTTCAGGCAGAAAAAAATATGACCGCATCACTTTAATTTTGGCATTCAAATATCTCTGTCAAGTATAACCCTTCAGACAACTTTTTCTGATCCGAAAACAGGGGGGTCATGCAACAAATAAGAGAGAAAAACTGACACAAAGGGAAGTACCGGTCACGTGCACATATTTTTCAGGGAATTCCCCACAAAAACACACAAAAAGTAAATTGTATTTTTTAGGTCCAAAAGTCATCAAATCACCCTCTTTTTTATCAGGAATATTCAACAATAATGCAAGATGTCAATAGAATGTTTCAAATGTTTATTGAAACAATATATTTTCCCAAGGCTGTTTATTTTTAAAGATTGCATCATTTCCGAGTGCTGCAACATTTTAAGGCGGTTAACTCTAATTTCAATATTCAGTTCCGCGATGCCTATAAAACAAACCCGGGGAGCTGCGTTCATTTTCGACAGGGCTAAGGGGTTGAAATGACACCCTCCCAATACTCTTCCAATCGGGGCATTACCGGACCAGATTTGATACCTGTACTTCGTTGGAGGAATACCTTGATGCAAGCGCTCAGACTACCAGTCCAAGTCAGTAAGGAATTCGCCACTGTTACGGCTTGGAACCAGTCTAGCCCTTAAATATTCCATCAGTTATCTTTAGATTCACTCGACCCAGGGGGAGGCCACCAAAAATTTGTAAGACGTGACGTGGAGGTGGGTGGGTCTCTCGAGTGCCCCAAAAATGTGCATTTCCAACTTGTGCAATTTTTTTAATTTTTTAAAAATATATCAATATATCAGCTAATATATACCATCATTTGTGTTTCAAACCTTAACGAGGATGTTGTACATCACACTCTTAACATAAATACAACATCAGGAGGCTTTATATGTGAGAATATTGGGCTTAAACTTGGAAAATGTCATACGTTAGTAGGGGGTGGGTGTCTTGTTCGAAATGTAGAAAATGTGCAGACAATATTTTGGGTACAATTCAAATGAATATTTGTTTCCGTATATGTACACCTGCTCTGGCCAAGCCTGATAATGAACAGCTTGTCATTTGTAGATTGGGGTCCACAGCAGCCCACAGAGGTTTAAATTGGTGGTACCAGTTTAACCCTTTACCTAACATGAAAAGCAGACGACACTTGCCAAAATATGATTGAATAACTAATTTTTTTCATTTTTTGTCTCAATAACATAGGTTATGACCCCTCATTGGAACGAGCTCGACGAGCTCGTTCCAATGAGGGGTCATAACCTATGTTTTTGAGACAAAAAATGAAAAAATAATAAAAATTAATCGGCGATTTTTGAGAATAGCGCTGGTCGGTTTTGGCCGTTACGATGGGTAAAGTGTTAAGAACATTATGAACCCCCCCCCCCCTAAAGACAGCTGTGCCTACTAAGTTTATAAGTTTATTTTGGATTTTAATGGGAGAGTGGAGGGTGGGTGTCTGAGAACGGTAGTAGAAAATTTGCACGTAGTGGGTGGGTGGGTGTAAAAAGGAGCCGAATAAAAAATAGGACGTCACGTCTTGCAAATTTTTAGTGCCCCCCCCCCCCCCTCCTCCCCCCTGCTCGACCGGAATATTTCAGTTGGCTGGAAAAGCCAACCCACAGTTCGCTATTACGATCACTTTATATATTCCATAAACATTTATATTCTTTGAATCAACAGGGGTGGGGGTGGTTCCGAAAAAAATTCCAAGAACATATGATGATTTTTAACTTTCGACATGTTAGTCCACCCACCCACCCTTTTCCCCAGTTTTTTTTCTCCATTTTTGATAGTTTTTTCCCACTAGTTTCTGACACCAACCGCCTTTGATGGAAATTTAGTGTTCTATATCTGTATTCATAACAGTTTAAAATAAAATTCTTATGTTGGTAAAATGGTCTCTAGACTAGCAACACAAGTTGAGTTATTAAAAATAATCTCCAGTTACAAAAATGAGCTACTCAGAGATTTTTCAAAGTTATATTGCATTTGTTGACAGGTCATTAAAATCCACCGCCCCTGTGTAAATGACCTGCTGATCCGAACTCCTTCACAAGTCCAACGATTTGTTCTTATTCAGTTGTCGTTGGGGTAATCGATGACACCCATGGCAGCCGAATGAGAACAAGTATTTGTACATCTGAAAGAGTTCGGTTTAGCAGGTCATTTACACAGGGCCGGCGGAGCCGGAGGGGGCACGTGCCCCCCCCCCCCCCCACTCCAAGTTTTAATTATTTATTTATTGGTGTTTAAGGTCACATTTTTGCGCAACAGCTAATCGTGACCACAACATGAGTATCAACTCAAGACAAGGGGTGAGCGTTAATAAGCCATGCTGCCCATTTTAGAGAGGGTTTGCACCTCCCAAGCATTGGTGACTGGGTCCTATTTTACCAGTAAAACATAGCCTGTTTTCAGCAGTGAACATGCACTGCTTCACTTCCTGGGGTTCCCGGGGGGAAAATAAATAAATAAATAAATAAATAAATAAATAAATAAATAAATAAATAAATAAATAAATAAATAAATAAATAAATAAATAAATAAATTTATTGGTGTTTAAGGTCACATATATTTGCACAATGGCTAATCATGACCACAATATGAGTATCAACTCAAGACCAGGGATGAGTGTTAATAAACCATGTTGCCCATTTTAGAGAGGGTTTGCACCTCCCAAGCATTGGTGACTGGGTCCTATTTTACCAGGAAAACAGAGCATGTTTACCGCAGTGAACAGGCACTGCTTCACTTCCCGGGGTTCCCGCGGGGAGGCTCCAACTTTTTAAAAAAATTATAGGTACCCGAACGGCATTTTCCGGCATAACATACACAACCCCCTATGGTCACTACACGTCACCTTTACATATATGACTACATTGATTTTCAAGATTTTATTGAATAAAAATAGAAAGCTTCAAATGGAGCGTAATATTTCAAAGGACGGTTTTAAAGTTATAATTAACCCTTTACCCAACGTAACGGCCAAAACCGGCCAGCGCTATTCTCAAAAATCGCCAATTAATTTTCACTATTTTTTTCATTTTTTGTCTCAAAAACATAGGTTATGACCCCTCGTTGGAACGAGCTCGTCGAGCTCGTTCCAACGAGGGGTCATAACCTATGTTTTTGAGACAAAAAATGAAAAAAAATAGTTATTCAAGAATTTTTTTGCAAGTGTCGTCTGCTTTTCACGTTAGGTAAAGGGTTAACCCTTTGAACCCGAGAGACCATTTTTCCGGCCCATGAACATGATACTTTATAAATTTATTAAGTATGATAACTGGTAAGTGAACGTGTGGGGAAAATTAATCAATATTAATTTGTCTGCCCACAAAATAATGAATATGGCTTCTTCCAATTGCTGCCATTGAATTGATATGGAAGATACCACCAGGGTTCTAAGGGTTAAGTAAAAACAAAACAAAATAAAAACGCCGAGGTTTGTGTCATAAATAGAGTAGGTTCAAGGGTGAGCGGTAGCGTATATAAATTTATATATTTTGCATGAATACACCGCCCCACCACCATTGACACCCCCTCCTCCGAAGAAAATTATTTTCCATCCTACACCCTTGCGGCACCCAGAAAGGTGTGCCCCACTCCCCCCCCCCCCCCCCCCCCCCCCCCCCCCCCCACACACACACTTTTTGGAACTTCCGCCGCCTCTGCATTTATATCTACCTCAACCCGATCAATATTTAAATATTCCAGCCAACATTTCAGGAAAATTGTGACTTTTTAAATTTTATGCTTTTCAGAAGTCTATATAATACACACAGAAAAAAGGTTATAAGTACACCTGGATATTTTACGATGGTAAATGTATTGCTTGATATCAGTAAAGAAGTTAGCTTCAAAAACTGAGTGCCATCTTGAAGGAACACACACAAATCACAGTCTTCATCATCATTTCAATAACAGCACTACTGAACCAAAAAAGTAACTGCCGGAGCTAAATATGATGCCCGTTTTAGTATGGAGCTAAAGAGTCAACAGGGAAACACTATCTTGCTATAAATGGATGAAACTGTCATTTTTCTGGAGAACATGAGCCAGTGTTACAGTTCAATATCTGCTGTATCCTCCGCGTGTGCTCGGATAACAGCTTCTATCCCGCGATCAATCCTCAAGTTCTCAAGCCAATTATAATCGTCGTATCCGTTGCAGAGGTAACTTTAGCCATTCCTGATGCAAAGTTGCTTCCAGTTCTCGCAGAGTTTGTACTGGAGGTTCGTGTGCTTTTGTTCGACGCCTTGAAATGTTCCAAATGTGCTCCAGCGGATTCAGATCAGGGCCCACGGTAGACCAAAGAATGGTATTCAATGCAGTGCTCTGAATGAAAATTGCTAAACACAAAGCCAAACTTATGTAGTATTGCTCGCACGTTTCGGGCCTGATCAGGGGGATCTCATTGGGGGGATCTCATTTGACGTCATAGTCACGTGACCCAGTAGCGCCATGTTGTCTCGTCATGGTAACCCGCGTGAGCGGCCTTGTTGTGACGTCATCCCCATAGTGATACGTGGTATTAGTGCACATGCGCAACGCGTGTTAGGGTGATACGTGTTTCCGTCCTCCATTTTGTATACTGGAAGCCGCCATCTTGGTTTCTTGGTTTCTATGGTAGCACGTGGTTGCTATGTTACCGAACGGCTTACAGTAGGACGGGGGTATGTTCGGAGGGTATGTTCGATCGAATAAGAGTAATTTCCTGATTGGTAGAATTACCACAAACAACCGAACAATCCCTCCAAATCACCAAAAAAACGACTTTATTTACTACGGATTCCCCCAGAATTCTTTTTAGGACCGCCATACCATGGATTTTAATAGTAGCGCGTAGTACTATAGTACCAAGGGGGGCCTTTGGATCATAGCCACTGATAGACAACCTATATGAAAGCCTATATCATTCCTAAATCCAAGAAACTATCGAGTAGTTACTGATAAAACCATTACTCGAACCACTCGAATCCCATCGAGCAAATAAGCCATAGAGTATTTACTCGAACGAGTGACTCGCACATACGACTCTTAGCCTCATATCGGTATTTGAGGGTATCTATGACCTGGTATTGTATTATTTGAGGATACCTATCGAGGATACCTTCTGGAGAATCCCTTTTTTGTCGTATGAAACCATGAGGGCCGTGAGAAAATCCCTCAGTGAAGTCTAATTTACTATTCCTCTTATCCTCATTTCGGTTTTTGAGGATATCTAGGGATGACGTCACAACAAGGTCGCTCACGCGGGTTACCATGACAACACAACATGGCGCCACTGGGTCACGTGACTCAGTGTGACGTCACATGAGATCGACCACTGATATCCCCCGATCAGGCCCGAAACGTGCAAGCTATACTACTAATGTATTTCTTGGTGATGATATCTTAGTTGAGGACGTTTGATGGCCCTTCTGAACCTCAATGTGGCCCTTCCCAGGCCGTTCCTGACCGTTCTTCTGCAGATTCGTCGATTTCGTAACACAGGCTCTTCAGAACAGTACTTGGGGTGAGTGGCTGTTGTCGCACCAGCCTAAGAAGGACCCTGTTTCACGTTGTAATGTCCCGGGGGTGGGGGTCGTTCTGACCGTGGACGGTCCTTAACCTCATTGGTTTGCATGTGTTTCTCACCAGACGACTGGTGACTGTGTAATGAATGCCGAGTTGGCGACCGATTGTTTTAATGTCAAGGCGAATTCAGTGCATACTGACTGGGACATCTATAACTAGGGTACGAAAGAATATCTATACATCTTTTCATTTCATCAACAGTAGTCTGCGCGCAGACTCCACAAAAGTAACAACCCATAACAGCGTCGAATTCATTACAAAATTAGACCGGTGGCAAGAGGGCTTGGCCTTGATGGTATAGCCGGGATTATAGTTAAAATTCGTAAGATTTCTCGGAAATTCCCCCGCGGATATATAAAACGTGCGTGCAGTAGACATGACGTAACTTCTTACTTTCTTAACCCTTTACCCAACGTAACAGCCAAAAACGGGTAGAGCTATGCACAAAAGTCGTGAATTTATTTTCATTATTTTTTCATTTTTTTCTCGAAAACATAGGTTATGGCCCCTCTTTGGAACGAGCTCGTCGAGGTCGTTCCAATGAGGGGGCATAACCTATGTTTCCGAGACAAAAAATGAAAAAAATTAGTTAATCAAAAATTTTGTTTGCAAGTGTCATCTGCTTTTTATATTAGGTAAAGGGTTAAGTACCGACCGACCTACTGTGCGTGTCTCGTGAGGCCAAGTCTCAAATCTATAGCTTTGTAAGAAAGTACATGTTAACTGACAAGAGCGAATGCATATCTGCGACTCCAATCCCGCGAAAATGTCCCGACTGGAAAAAATTAATGGTAGGAGGAGGGAGATAATCCCACGAACCCCTTTCGTAACGCCTCTACGTATGATAAACTGTTCCAAACATCGACTGGGGTTGTTAGCTATTATCTAAAATAGGGAGTTTATGATTTCATAATTCCAAGATTCAGTTCAGATAAAAAAAAATCAAGTGTGGACTATACCCCTTGATATGCAATGCAACTTGAAATTTTTCTGTCGCACGGGAAGGGGTGGGGGGACTTCCCGTCTAGGACGGGTGGGGCTGCTAATATAATTTATTGAGAGTTCAGCTCTTTAAGATAGTTTTATGTGAAAAAAATGTGCTTAGACAAGATAACCTTAATGAATCTCTTGTTATTAATTTTATCGATGTCTGTCGTTATAGCGTTGGAAGAAATATCTCCAGAAACCATTGAACGGTGCTGTTAATGTTTTTTGTATAGAACAACGGATGGCTTTGTCTCATGAAATTCCATTACTCATACTGGAAAAGGAAACACTCAAATTATCCGTCACTGATTGTCTGTAATTTTGTTGTTAAATCTTCATTTGAAGTAGTTTAAAAATACTCATCAATTATCTTAAAAGAGGCTGTCGTCATGTGTAAGGGACAATATGCCGCTTTGAATCCTTTTCCCCTCTACCCAATGTAACGGCCAAGACTGACCAGCGCAATTCACAAATATCACCATTCAATTTTCATTTTTATCACAAAAACATAGCTTTTGACCCCTCATTGGAACGAGCTCGTTGAGCTCGTTCCAATGAGATGTCATAAGCTATGTTTTGACGCAAAAAATGAAAAAAGTTAATTTTCCAGAATTTTGTTTGCAAGTGTCGTCTGCCTTTCGTGTTAGGTAAAGGGTTAATAACGTTTTACCCAACGCGACTAGCAAACGACCTTGGGGGCCATACAAAGACACCACACACGGGAGTGTGTAGGTGATGGCACATCTGGCATAGTAGAAATACACAAGACAATGCTATGTTTCTGGAACACATGCACAGCTCTACAATGAGGAAAAATTAACATTTTTGGCTCTATTTAACAATGTTTCGAACCGGTGGGAAATTTGTCAAATTTCGAACCCAAAATGTAAATTTTTATCAACTTTTAAGTCCGTAGTGGAGATAACTCAAACGAGGGAATCTACGGGCACGTCTCGAGAGTAAAGAGTCTGTCCCCTCTAACCCACAGGTACTCGGCACAAGCTGGGAAATCGAAGGAACAATGATATTTGATACCATTTTTGAATCGATGCTGACGTGCCCCTATAATGGTATATAAATATTAACAAGGTAAACAACTCGCTTTTCGAAAACGATAGCACACATCTTCGTTATACCCGCCTCAAATTTGATTCACACAACGTATCCAACAATACCCAGTATCAATGGAAAGGGGAATGAATAAGCTTTACATTGGTGTATTACACGACCGTTGTGTGTTCTTGGGTTGTTCATGATAACTGGGAGAAGTCGCAGAAAAGGCCGAAAAACATTTAGTCGGACAAGATAGTGCACAGTGAAAAGTGGATTACGAGCGATAATTATCCGATTTATTATAATAATTCGAGGTCTCATTGTCTATGGAGGGCAGACCCCTGTCCTATTTGAAGGTCTTGGGTAACATAGCAACCACGTGCTACCATAGAAACCAAGATGGCGGCCCCCAGTATGCAAAATAGACGACGGAACACGTATCACCCTTACAACACGCATCACTATGGAGATTGATGTCACAAGATGGCCGCTCACGCGGGTTACTGTGACAACACAACATGGCGCCACCAGTCACGTGACTATGACGTCACATATGAGATTCCCATGAGATCCCCCCAATGGGGGCCGATCCATCGCTCTCCTACTACTGGGGGGACAAATGTGATATTTTAAAGGCCGCTATGTGGGGTTTCGAGGACTTCCTTTGTTCTAATTAGGGACCCTCTGGTCGTTACCCACCTGCTCCCACTTCCCTAAAGACATTTTGCAAAATTTAGTGGTGCTCTCTAAGAGAGAATCGACGGCATTTGTAGCGTGTGTAGTTCCCTACAGCGGAAACCATTTCAGGGTTCTATGTCCTGTGAAAGTTGCATTGGGGGGTGGGGGTGGGAGGGGAGGGGAGGGGCAGTGAAAATGTTACCCCCCCCCCCCCGCCCGAAGATACACCAGTGGAATGTTATAAAGACACTTACTTGTCATTTTAAAATCATACGACTCTGGACAGTGGATTAGCACTAGAAAATCACCTTCTTTGTGCACGTTCTTTGCATACCCTAAAACACAGTAAAATAGCATGTTAACTAATAAAGTGGCGAACTCACGGGTCATCAGTCTAATTCTGTTGGGAATTCGACGCGGATGTGGGCTGTTTGTTTACCTATTTTGTGGAAATTTGCGCGCAGACGACTATTAATATAATGTGAGGTACCTTTACTTACAAAGATACACAGGTATTCTTTCCCGGCCCAATTATAGATATTACTATCAATAAGTATTTAAGGCCCCTTTGAAAACTTCAAAATATTAACATAATTTGTGGAACTTCACCACGGCGTAATCACAAAACTACGGTTGTGATGAGTCTTCATTTCTGATTTTAATGTCATCAAAATGTTCAAATCAAGTCTCGATAGATAAATATTTCTAGTTTTGATTCACATAAAATGAATCATTATGGGTTTTTTTTAGATTCATTCGTCAGGAATATATCAGTTGGTCGGAAAAGCGAACCATAGGTTCGCTTTTCCAACCAACAGAAATATTCCAGGCGAGTGAATCTAAATATTTAGATGCCTTACGTGAGGGCTAGACTGGTTGCAGGCTAGTACTGAAATGGTTAACCGGATAATCGGTTTGAAACCAGTTAGCTACCTAACCGATTAGAAAAACCGTCTACCGGTTATCCGAAATATCGATAATGGTCGCCATTCCACGTTTAAAACGGAGCGAATCTGCCGCTTCCCCTTTGTGATAGATCACACATCGGAGCCGCGTTGTATACATTGAGAAATAATCGACTTTGGCGTTCAAGACTTCGTTAATGATCGGCAGTTTCCGTGAGTAATAAATAATCACAGAAACTCTTCCGTAGTGTGTATACAAACGAACGTTGTCGAATACTTGACAACGTTTGTTTGTATACACACCACGGAATAGTTTGAGAATACTGCTTTCCAATTCCTATAGTTTTGATCCCATATTCGGTGAAATAATGGCCACGGATAACCGGATATTATCCAGTTATAGCTCTCGGTTAGTGGATTACGAAAATGAGCCAACCGTTTCAGCCCTTTTGCAGGTGATAACAGCGTCGGATTTCTTACAGACTTAGACTGGTGGCATGAGAACTTGTAAAGTGGTAGACATTTTTATCACATGACTTGTTCCCTTTCGTATTATTTTGACATCCTGTATAATAACATCTTCGGTTGATTGATTGGTCCTTTTTGAAACGCGGGTCTGTGTTTTAGGACTCTCTGAATATTAAATTATAGATCGCATCAAATACCGAATCGAACCAAGAAGGTTTCAAAACCGAACGAGTCAAATCTGACGGGTCTCTTCTATTCGTAAATATTGTGTCGTTTTAGCAACCGTATTCCGATTGCCAACGTTGGGGCCCGGTGGCGCTGTGTGCTAAGGCGTCGCACTGCACGTCGAGTGTGCACTTGTCTTCAACCAATGCTAACCCTGCTTTTGTGGAGTTAGTATGCTGAGGAGTCTGGTGGTTGCTCGGTGGTTCTCTCAGAGTACTCCGGCTTCCTCCACCCATAAAACTGTCCGACTCGAGGTGACCCTGGCTGTCTAAAGTGTTGTTAAACCCTAATAAATAAATTCCTAACCGTAAATATCGCCAGTTTTTGCTCAAGTATCGTATATTCCACGGCAACTCCTCTGTTTGGGCAAGCTAATAAAAAAAAGCGGAATTTCCGGACCGGATGAGCCAATAAGGGAGAAAATGTGACAATGCGAACCGAACTTAGCCCGATAGACTAAGTGAAGAGAGTCTGTATGGACCACTAGTCTCCCCCCCCCCCCCTCCCACCCCCATGCAGTGAGATAGTTTTATCAGTTTATGCACGAACACAGTAAAACCGTTCGGTCTATTTCCCGTGTCTTGCAGTTCGGTTTTCCGGTTTGCCGCACAACCGGAACTGAACCGGAAAACCGAAAAGTCTCCCGACCCTAGTATTCCAACCATGCCACTAAAGCAGATGGGCCATTAATGATAATAATAATAACACTTTGGCCGGCCGCTGATTTATCGCGGTTCTCGAATGAGAAGGCCTTGGTTACCCGTGCCCCCAACTGTCTCCCTATTACCACGCTTCTTCTCTCCTCCCAACACTCGGAGACGAACTGCTTGATGACATCCCTTGCCCCAGTCTTCCCAATCTCCCAGATTAGCATATTAACCCTCTCCTTTGCATCACTCACTAACCACATGTCCTTTATTCTCCCACCACACTTCCCATTATACTCCCAGTGATCAATGACGTATACAGTATGGCCTCCGTAGACTGGTTACTTTCTACGGAGGGGCAATATTTCCACGCACGCAATAATATTAGATTCCTAATACTAACTAGGTAACACGGAGATGGAATCCATCTCTGCGTGCCCCGCAGCAACTAACCGATGTTAGGTATAAACTGATGTGAACCGTAATACTAAAATATTTCAAACAATAGGTAAAATCTGATTAAAATCCCTTCCCGGACACGAACTTGTCGGAAAAAAACCCAAATTCTGAATGTTACAGCCCGGACACGAACTTGTCAGAAAAAAAAGATGAATAATTTGACATTGAGGTCAAACTTCAAGGTCAAAGCATGGCAACCTTGGTACGCGACACGTCGTCTTGAGATAATCTATCCACATACCATATATCAAAACCCTATCTATTAAGGGAAAAAAGTTACGGCCCGGACACGAACTTGTCAGAAAAGAACCCCGAATTCGGAATAATTTGACCTTGAGGTCAAAGTTCAAGGTCAAAGCATGGCAACCGTGGTACGTGACACATCGTCTTGAGATAATCTACCCTCATACCAAATATTAAAACCCTATCTATTAAGGGAAAAAAGTTACAGCCCGGAAACGAACTTGTCAGAAAAGAACCCCGAATAATTTGACCTTGAGGTCAAAGTTCAAGGTCAAAGCATGGCAACCTTGGTACGCGACACATCGTCTTGAGATAATCTACCGACATACCAAATATCAAAACCTAAGAGAGAAAGATTACAGACCGGACAAGTTTTGTTACAGACGGACGGACGGACGGACGGACGAACACACATTTGGGACTTATGTGGTTATTGCTTTAAGTGGTATTTGATTAAGTGGTAACGGTTTCGACGAACCCGACCTTATGCGGTAAAACTACCACATAAGTACCTACCCCCCCCCCCCCCCCCCCTCCCCCTATGAACTTAAGTGGTAAATCCAGTGAATAGAAATATTTTACCACATTAAAGATTTTAGGACACAAACTAAAATGCGGTTTACCGCATAAGTCGAAAATACCACCTAAGCCCACCCGGGACACGACTTCGACCACATAAGGTATCAAATGTAAACACGGACGGGCGCACGGACGGACGGACGGACGGACGGACGGACGGACGGACGCACTGACAGAGCGATCACTCACGGCGGGGCCCTAATTATAGGATTAATCAACAAAAATTTAATTAATGAAGCACCGGGTACAACCCGGTGCTTCATTAATTAAAATTTTGCTGATGATAATTTTTATTACCTGGTGCGCATGCGTGGACATCACTGCTCGCGCGTGGACAACCAGTCCATAGCGACTGCACCGTCTAACAGAGTAAGACAGCCCTTCTATGACCGAGCCCCTCGCAAAGTTCGAAAGTCTCCCTACGTCCCTGATCAAATGAGCCTTTAGTGATAATGAAATGTCTCGATAGGATCCGAAATGATTATCAGACTTTGTGGCATATTAACTAATACCATCTTGAGAATGAACAGAATTACTAACGAGTTTTTTTTCTCCATTTCGAGTATCTGTTGTCGTCAAGTAAGATCAACACTTGACAGCTAATTCCAATCTGATTCCCGGTGAGACGAACTTGTTCAACTCTTCCGATAGTCAACAAAAACAGTCAGTGGAAGTAATATATTCGACGATTAATTACATCAGTTGGTATTCCATGCAGCACACACCACCACCATCATGCTGTGTAATTGTGAAGAGCGTATCACAACATCACGGTGTTTTGCAATCAATTTTCTTTTGACTTCACCAAACATTCATACAATTCTATTTATTGCATACAATTATGTTATAGCTTTCTCTTAACCCTTTCGCTGCTACAGGTCCATATTGAGTACGGAACCAACTGTTGACGGTCTGTGCGATAAGTCCGTACTCAGTACGGAGATACCACATACATGTACAGGAAATAGATATCGTAGCTCGTTGTTATTCTCAATAGAACGCATATTATATGAAATGCAAGCGACAGACGATATGGCATTATCCATTTGATCTCAACCATTTTTCACGTCTATGTAAATTCCGAAATACCCGACAACAACGAACTCAATACTCCAAACTTGTCCCAACATATATAATTGTTTTTTGTTGTCCTGTGCCACACGGCGACAAAACAAAACAAAAATTATATAACGGCCTGTGGAGCAAAGTTTGGACTACATGGTCAGTCCATTAATAGGAACAAAATTCAAGTCGCCTAGACGTCTTTTCTTTTGAGATTTATGGAGTGTGGCTGGGAGTAGTTTTGGAAAGATTGTTGAACTCAGTCAACGTTGTTCCAATATACAGTACGTGGATAATGGATTGTAACAAAATCACCCGTAGAGTGGAGGTATCACCCAATCTATCACTTTCAAATTCTGCACATATGGACAAAAATCACAAACAATGTTTCAGCCAATGGACCTCGGGTTTAACCCGGAGGTCCATTGACTGGAACTTTGCTTGTGCTTGTTATGGTTTGCAACAAATCTGCAATTATTGCTTGGGTGGAATCGCCACTCCAGGGGTGATTTAGTGATAATACACTATCCACGTACTGTATAATAACAGTTTTAAATTTACAAATACGTGAACATTATTGGCGTTTTCATTTTTGTTTACTTTAACCAGATTCCCTCCAATATATGGGTCAGCACAGGATATTACCAAATTGCACAGCAGCGAAATGGTTAACTGGTAGAGAGCTAAATTAGTTTTGGCCGTCAAATCTTGTACACATGTCTTTGTCTTGTTACAATTTATGGGAGAGTGCCCGTGGGCACTCTCCCATAAACTGTAACAAGGCTAACCCTTACGAACTAAATAATAACACTTCAATGATAATACAAGCAACGTCGAGCCCCGTTAGTCCCTGGATAGGTGACCGTCTGAGCAATAGATTCGGACTCCCGCGTTGATTCCTTGGGCAAGGCACTTCACCCCGATTGTCCTCATGGGGGCACGATGACGCCGTGTACTAAGGCGCACTGCACGTCGATGGTTCAAATGTCTTCAACCAATCTAACCCTGATTGTGCTGCAGTGCGGAGTGACGATGTTGGAGGGGTGGCAGCTGCTCGTCGTTGCTCGGTGGTTTTCTCCGGGTACGCCAGCTTCCTCCACCTGTAAAACTGTCACCGACACGATACGACATTAACTGTTAAAGTGTCGTTAAACCCTAATAAATAAATAAATAAATAAATAAATAAATAAATAAATAAATAAATAAATAAATAAATAAATAAATAAATAAATATAAAGCTTTCGAAATCACCCCAGAGTTGTTTGTATAGCTTCTTTGTTTGGGGATTATCAACCACACACCCACCCACAACGCCATTGGCATAGGTAAATACGAAATAAGTTAGAAACGAATTACATTCGAGAGTTTCTCAGTTACAGTTCTCGGAAAGTAAAGTCTCTTCCACTAATCCACGTCTGGTGGGGAAAAAGGGCACGCACCCCCCCCCCACACCCCTTCCCTTCCCCCAGCTTCTGGTATCCTAGTACAATATAATATACCCTCATGAACTTTAACTGCAAAAACAAATATTGCACAGAACATTGTATTGCTGTTGTTTGACACTGACCAAATCGATGGTGCACATGTCTTCAACTGCTGTAACACTGCTTGAGCGGAGATTAAACAGAGTTAGAATGTTGAGGAGCTGACTGTTGCTCGTCGTTGCTAAGTGGTTCTCTCCAGGTACTCCAGCTCTCCCCACCCGTAAAACTGTCAAGGTCACGATTGTGCACAAATATGTGACCTTAAACACCAATAAATACATAAATAATCAATGCGTAAATTATTTGCATTATTATATTTTATTATTATTTTTTGGGGGGGGGAGGTGGGTGTTTGCCAAGGGGGGGGGGGGGGCACTAAAAATTTGCAAGACGAGACGTCCTATTTTTTATTCGGCTCCTTTTTACACCCACCCACCCACTACGTGCAAATTTTCTACTACCATTCTCAGACCACCCCCCCCCCCCCCACTCTCCCATTAAAATCCAAAATAAGCTTATAAACTTAGTAGGCACAGCTGTCTTTAGGGGTTTTTCATAATGTTCTTAACCCTTTACCCAACGTAACGGTCAAAACCGGCCAGCGCTATTCTCAAAAATCGCCAATTAATTTTTATTATTTTTTCATTTTTTGTCTCAAAAACATAGGTTATGACCCCTCATTGGAACGAGCTCGTCGAGCTCGTTCCAATGAGGGGTCATAACCTATGTTTTTGAGACAAAAAATGAAAAAAAATAGTTATTCAGTCATTTTTTGGCAAGTGTCGTCTACTTTTCATGTTAGGTAAAGGGTTAAACTGGTACCACCAATTTAAACCTCTGTGGGCTGCTGTGGGCCCCAATCTACAAATGACAAGCTGTTCATTATAGGCTTGGCCAGAGCAAGTGTACATATACGGGAACAAATTTTCATTTGAATTGTTCCCAAAATATTGTCTGCACATTTTCTACATTTCGAACAAGACACCCACCCTTTACTAACGTAAGCCCAATATTCTCACATATAAAGCCTCCTGATGTTATATTTATGTTAAGAGTGTGATGTACAACATCATCTTTAAGGTTTGAAACACAAATGGTGGTATATATTAGCTGATATATTGATATATTTTTAAAAAATTAAAAAAATTGCACTAGTTGGAAATGCACATTTTTGGTGCACTCAAGAGACCCACCTACCCCCACGTCACGTCTTGAAATTTTTTGATGGCCTCCCCCTGTGTTTGCAATCATTTTCAGCATCTGTGGCTATATCATTGCCCGCAATAGAAGTATATTAAGATCATGCTAAATCAATCGTCTATACCTCTACTACCTACGTTCGGGGACTTCCAACCCAAACATAGTTTACCAGGTCCTATTTTACAAGTAAAGTAGAATTTATGACAATTAGAGCTGGGAGGGTGTGGTTTTTCAGTGTCGGTTTCAGGAAAAGAAATCGGGTTCTGTTCGGTTTTGGTAACACCTCAGCCTCTTTAACCTGAAAAAACCGCAATAGTTTAGGGCTGAAACGGTTGGCCCATTTTCGTAACCGACTAACCGAGAGCTATAACCGGATAATATCCGGTTATCCGTGGCCATAATTTCAGCGAATAATGATCAAAACGAAAGAAATTGGAAAGCAGTATTCTCAAACTATTCCGTAGTGAATATACAAACGAACGTTGTCGAGTACTCGACAACGTTCGTTTGTATACACACTGCGGAATAGTTTATGTGATTTCTCACGGAAACTGCCGATCATTAACGTAGATTTGAACGCCAAAGTCGATTATTTCTCAATATGTACAACGCGGCTTCGATGTGTAATCTATCACAAAGGAGAAGCGGCAGATTTACTACGTTTTAAACGTGGAATGACGATCACTATCGATATTTCGGATAACCGGTTGACAGTTTTTTTTTAATCGGTTAGGTAGCTAACTGGTTTTAAACCGATTATCCGGTTAACCATTTCAGTACTACAATAGTTTATACGACACTCACGACAAAGGCAGAAGGCACATAGAACACACTGGACCTCAGGGTGCGACATGTTCCCCTAAAAAAACACACAATGAAACTGACCGTAATAATTTATTTATTTATTTAATAATTTATTTATTTATTTATTTATTTATTTATTTATTTATTTATTTATTTATTTATTTATTTAAAGCAGCATATTTCTTCACAGTGGCTAATCGTGATATAAAGTCAAGTCCAGGTAGTCGTTTATTCCCATTCTACCCATTTTAGCGGACTTCCACCTCAAGCATTAGTGACTGGGTCCTATTACCACAGTAAACAAGCACAACTTCACTTCCCAACGAGAAGGCTTGAGTGATTATAGCAAGGACAGTTTCTGAGTTATGGCGGATGCGTGATATGTGACCTTCAACGTAAGCAATGAAGTGTGACCTTGACCTTGAACATGTGCTAGTACCTTTTACACGCGACACATCCCCTAACTGACCTTAACATTTGTATGAAGTTTGATAAATTGTGGTTTGATTCGTTTTTGAGTTATGACTGGGCCAAAATTAACTGTGACCCTGAAATATTATCTTGTCCTTGAAGTTACAGAGCCTGTTATAATGTGTGACACACCCTTCCGTTGCCCTTTATAATTGTGTGCAGTTTGATGATTGTAGCCCCAATAGCTTTCGAGTTTTGCCAGAGATATGATTTTTGAGATTGAACATATGGAGGTAAAGAATGACCTTGACCTCAAAGATGCACAAGCAACCATTATACGTGATAATCTTCTGACTGTCCTTAACATATGTATGAAGCTTGATAATTGTAGTTTGATTCGTTTCTGAGTTCTGACTGATATATGAATACTGAGAGATTTTAAGTTTGACCGTTAGGTGTGACCTTGAAGTTACATCCCCATGTATGGTGTAACACATCTTCCTATTGTTCGTTATAAGTTTTGTGATTGTCGTCCCAATGGATTCTGAGGTATGCATGAAACACGATTTGTGACCTTCAACATATGGAGGTCAAGTGTGACCTTGATCTTAAGGTGCGAAGGTAACAATTCTAAGTCACACACCTTCTGACTGTCCTTGGCATTTGCATGAAGTTTGACGATTACAGTTTAATTCGTTTCTGAGTTATGTCTGAGATGTGAATATTAATAGATTTTTTAAGGGTTACATCTAGATGTGACCTTGAAGTTACGTCTCCAGCTATGGTGTGACATATCTTCCTATTGTTCTTTATAATTGAATGAAGTTTTATGACTGTAATACTAATGGTTTCTGAATTGTGCATGAGACATAATTTGTGAGCTTGAACCTATAGAGGTAAGGTGTGACCTTGGCGATGCGCAAGCAATTATTATAAGCGACACACCTTCTGACTGTCCTTGACATTTGTATGCAATTTGATGACTGCAGTTTGATTCGTTTCGGAGTTATGAACGAGACGCGAAAATTGATAGATTTTAAGTGTGACCTGGAAGTTACTGATTCGCCAATGGTGTGCGACACATTCTTCCAGTATCCTTTATAACCTTGTGGAGTATGATGGCTATAACGCCACTAGTTAGTTTTTGAGTAATTGGCACACACAAACACACCCTCGCGCACCCCTCCCCCCACCTAACTTCAATCACTATATGTCACCCGACCGTGTCGTGGCGGAGGGGCTCCTCGGTCGGGTGGTATTTATTTATTTATTTGTTGGTGTTTAAGGTCACATACTTATGCACAATGTCTAATCGTGAGCGCGACAGTTTTACGGGTGGAGGAAACCGGAGTACCCGGAGAGGACCACCGAACATCGATGAGCAACTGTCAGCTCCTCAACATTCTCACTCTGTTCAAGCTCCGCTCAAGCAGGGTTACAGCGATTGAAGGCATGTGCACCATCAACGTACTGTACGCCTTAGTACACTGCGTCATCGTGCCCTCATGTGGACAACCGCGATAAAATGCCTTGCACAAGGACACAACATGGGTCGTCCCGGACGAGGGTCGAACTCGGGACATCTAGCATAGAAGTCCAACAGTCTACCACTGAGCCACCTCGCTTTCTCGGTCCGGTGGTATTAAAATATTGTTTAAACTAATAGGTTTTTAGCCTTAAAAAGGGGGACATAGCGATTGCTTTGTGATCTGATACGCCATTGCTTGTAATTTTCACTCGAAGAAAGTCCGTACTCCACTTGCTAAGTTACCACTGGGAATTGATGTGCTTAACTACATACAAATCGGCTTTGCAGTTACAATAGAGAACTACAAGTATTTTCTGTTTTAAATAATGTACGTAGTCCGAACTGAGGACAACAAATATTTTATTTTTAAATAATGATAAGAAAAAAATATTAACTCACAGTGAAATGCATGCTCAGAATGGTCGCTTTCATCTATTGCAATAGCTACAATCCTGCCTTTTGATCCTGCCATCTTTCCCGCGATATACACAAAATCTGACTGACAAGTATATTACCGAATCGATCGTCAAATGAAATCAGTTTGCCGGGAAAATATCGATTTCATGGTTATTTCAGATTTTATTTATAATATCAACTGGAATTCGTCCGTAAAGTCTGACAGGAAAGGCGAGAAAATTAATTGGAATGTTTGCTAGAATGTTGAGTGAGTGAAAAAAAAGATATGCAGATTCATAAGTTCGATGTTTCGCTAATTTTTTTTTTCATTTTTTTTTTATTGATTTCAGGATTAAGGTTACGTAAAAATATCAATTGCCAGCACTTGTCAAATTTACCCCTGGAAAATAACTGACAGATACATCGAATAACTGGGCAAAAGTTGTACAATCATGTCAGGATGACTCGATGAGCCCCAGACTGAAATTATTTGACGGCATGTGTTAACAGCGCATTTTATTTTCTCTTCCTCGCCATGGCTATAGACGGACTCTGAACCTTTGATACCGAGTGGCCGCTTTTCCGGCCAGGAATATGATACGCCATAACGTCATTAAATGGGATGGATGTTCAGTAGATATGTGGGTAGACCGGGGGGGGGGGGGGGGTAGGAAAAAATTTGCAGACACCGATGCCGATTTTTTGTTTTTGACCGGTCGGAGGACCCACCCCATGTAATTTTTTTCCAGTTTTACAATTTTTTTTCCGGGATTATCTGAACCACCCACCCCCACTAAATACATGCTTCTGCGTCATCCTTTCCACCATTCTGCACCATAACCAATTTTATCATACAGTATTGAGTGATTGACCTTGTACAGTAGAACAGGTCTTGAAAGAACATCTGTTTTATCAGACCAAAGTGGTCTCTTAAGGCAGATGGTCTCCTATAACAAATCAAATATAGAGTAAAGCTGGTATGTCCAGGAATGTCCATATATAAACATGGTCTCCAAAGACATCGGTCTCTTAAGACATGGTCTATTGTAATTCATTGACACTCTTGAATGTCATATCATTAATTTTTTACCTATAGTTATCTCTCCATGTGTTCAGACATGTTGTAGAAACCAACAAAACATATGGTATTCGACAGAGTTCAGAGAGCTTTGTAAAATATCATACAAATTGTTGATTTTTTTGACTACATGCATGATCCAGCATGGACTGACATGAAGAGAGATAAATGCGGATGAGAAAGTATACTTCAATATCAAATGATGCATTTTAACTTGCATTATTCAGTATGTCATACATTGTATCACTATAAGCCGAATCATAGCTCAGCCGCAATAACAGTTTTATAATCGTATATAACCCATGGTAGGTACCCCCTGATAACTTGAGTGTCTTTTTATTGGTTCTTGAATGATACTTCACTGATTATGGTATACAATTTTGCCCAAAAGTGTCTGAGGAAAAAATTTGCAAGCATAGGAAATTTTTTTTTGTCCTCCTTGACCATCCACCCACCCCGGCATCACTGTTTTGCAATTTTTTCCAGCCCCCCCCCCCCCCACCCCCCTGGGTAGACCAATCAATATTTTCAACGTGCAGCCTTGAGGCTGCACGTTGAAAATATTGATTGGTCTACCCCAAATAATGAATATGGACTCTTCTAATTGCAACCATTGAACTGGCATGGAAGATACCACTAGAGTTTGAAGGGTTAAAAGACCAAACGAATTTAACCCCTCACAACGTAACCGACATATCTGACCAGATTTCTTCACAAATATCACAACTCAAACTTAATTATTTCATTTTTTTTTGCATCCAAAACAGTTATGCCCCATATTTGAACGAGCTCATGGGGCTCGTTCAAATGAGGGTCCATAACAATTTTGGAAATATATTGTTATCGAAGATTTTTTTCTGCTGCTGTCGGCATCAAGTCGTGCTAGGTAAAGGGTTAACCGTCACGGTTACAGGAATTGACGAAAACGAGGCTATGACAAATGGAAGGGGCACGGTGGCGTTGCGGTAACCGGTTCTCGTCAGATAACCGAAGTTAAGCAACGTCGAGCCCGGTTAGTCCTTGGGTGGATGACCGTCTGAGCGATCGATTCGGACTCCCGCGTTGTGTCCTCGGGCAAGGCACTTAACCCCGATTGTCCACATGGGGGACCGATGACGCCGTGTACTAAGGCGTACAGTACGTCGATGGTACGCATGTCTTCAACAAATCTAACCCTGCCTGTGCTGCAGTGCGGAGTTACGATGTTGGGGAGCTGGCAACTGCTCGTCGTTGCTCGGTGATTCTCTCCGTGTACTTCGGCTTCCTCAACCCGTAAAACTGTCACGGTCATGATCAGCCATTGTGCATAAGTATATGACCTTAAAACACCAATAAATAAATAAATAATATGGCAAACGGACATGAAGAAATAAAACTCCACTTTGAAATGGATGAACAGAAAGCTCGGCAATCAATATGAATTTTATAAGGAATGAGGCTTCTATGTGAAATGAAAGTTGTGGCAAAAAAAAAAAAAAAAAAAAAAAAAAACGCGCCGACTTTTACACTTTCCGGATGAATCAACTTGTGCCACCCAAGAAGGTTGTTTATTTGTCGAAAATCGGTTGGTGAGTACAATTTTGAGCAATCCCGCATATAATATTCGAACTAGGGATATAGTAAAGGACGTCACGCCCCCCCCCCCCCAACACACACACACTAGGCATATGACCCAGAATTAAAAGGTATTGGTGAAAGTGGTGGAAGGTAGGAGGTCGTCCTCTATGAAATTCCAACTTACATTTTGTCATACACCTTGAGGATAATAATTTCTTAAAAGTCTACAAGAATGCTTGAGAAAACGACCAAACATAAAGTTGGTCTCCTAGAGAATTCGGTGCATGTGAGAAGTCTGTCCTGATTATTCTCATCAATGATGCAGTTGGCATCTTCACCCTTTACCTAACGTAACGGATATATATGGCCAGAGCTATTCGCAAAGATCGCCATCAAATTTTATTATCTTTTCATTCTTTGTCTAAATTATTTATTGGTGTTTAAGGTAACATATTTCTGCACAATGGCTAATCATGATGACCACAACAAATTTTACGGAGGAAGCCGGAGTACCCGGAAAGAACCTCCTAGCAACTGTCAGCTCCCCAACATACTGACTCTACACAAACTGGGCTAGCACTGCGTCGTGTGAGAACCATAATGTTCCATCTTCCACTGGAAGATAGAACATTATGGTTCTCACGCGACGAAATTTAATTTGGTTGAACAGAAGTGCATCATCGACGCGAAGTATGCCCTAGTACACAACGCCACCGTTCCCCCACGTGGGCAATGGGGGTGAAGTGTCTTGCCCAAGGACACAACGCGGTTGCCGCAGGTGGGATTCGAATCGAGGACCTCTCGACTGGCAGCCTGCACCTCTACCTACTGAGCCAACGCCCCCATTCTTTGTCTAAAAAAAACATAGCTAGTGATCCCCCACTGGAACGACCTCAACGAGCTATGCAAAATGAAAAGGTTAAGTCATTCAAGAAAGAGTGTCGTTTGCTGTTCGGGTTGGGTTAAGGTTATCGCTTTCCAGTGACAAATTCCTAAACCCGATTTCGATAAACGTAAATCTATTAACCCTTTACCCAACGCAGACGATATCAAAATTTATTATTTTAAATATCATTTTTTTCAAATTTTTCAAAAAATTTCAACAAAACCATAACATGTGACCCCTCGTTGGAACAAGCTCGATGAGCTCGTTCCAACGAGGGGTCACATGATATGGTTTTGTTGAAATGTTTTGAAAATATTATTTGTTGAAATGTTTTGAAAATATTATTTTTTCAACTGCTGAATTTGCATATTTCGCGGGCGGATGCGGGCGATTCGTTGGGTAAAGGGTTAAAACCCTCCGAATAAACAAATGTTCAGAACATCCAACGTCGCAGCGTCCAAATGTCGTGGAGCCGATTTTCAATGAGCAAAATATCAGAATTTCAAGCTGTCATTTCTGTGTCATCCCAACAAGGCGAATTATATCAAGATGAATATCGGTTATTTATTATTTTAAGGGACACTAAAAAGTGTAGTTGGTAGCCGTGTTCGTGTCTGAGAAAAGGTGTAGTCGGAAATTAAAATTGATTTTCTCCTCTGTTTGTTAGTTGGTCGTCTCGAAATTTGGAATATATGAATATTCACTGGGTAATTTTCAACATTCATGGAGAAGAATTTCCCGGGTTCCATTTCTAGATTTTATGACGAAATTTCACACTGAACCTTACTCAAAGGTGTTGTCGGCATAGCGCCTTGTCCACTGCAATTAACCAACATCAAACTAATTACCCGCCTTATAAATGTATGATGGGATATAACAGTGATAAGTATTTGCTTTGTGAGTTTCTTTGGGTATTTGTTATTTTTGTATTTATGTTAATTTTGGACATTTTTACGTCAACTGAAGTTTCGGTACTTTCAGCCCAAAAGCAGTGGCGTGGCCACGGGGGGGGGGGGGGGGGGGTGTCCCTCCCCACTTTCCTTCAAAGTTGGTTCTCGAAATATGTCCAAAAATAGCATAAAAATCGTAGGGGGGTAAGGTCCATGGGGTTAGGTTGTAGATTTGTAGATTGCTTGTCCTAATATCTATGTCGGTGAAAAGGTAGACATTGGTCAATACATGAAAAACCTCAAAATATCTGCTCAGATGCAAGGAGATGGGGTTTTTCACACATACATACTTGCTTTGGGCTGGCTACGCCACTGCCCAAAAGTGCCAAAATTGTGATGCACATAGCTTCCTACTGACGTGACTCTTTACCAACACACATGGCCGTATTATTATTAGCCTTGGGGCTCGCAGGAGCAGGGTGTCCGCCAACTTATAATTTTTTTTTCTGAAGCACTGTTATCAGCGCCTTGGAGCTCCAATGATTAAAGGCACTTCGCACTCTGCGCCGTAGCGATACATGTGCATATATATTTATCCATATATATACTCTCATAAGTATACTATATATATATTTATATACAGTACATTATTTTAATGCTTATTTAAATAATATGTCAAGTTGTGAGTAGAATTCTTCAGGAGACCCACAAAATGGATATAGGGCTATGTACTGTGGAATAGTGCCGACCATACCAGGGTCAGGCTGTCAGCTGTAGTGGGGTGAAGATTGAAGTGCAGAAGGGGGCCCTGTCCTGAAGTACCTAAAAACCTAAGGTCCCGGCCATGGCTTAATACGGCACTGCCGACACACAAGATGTGAAAATTTAAAAAAAAGTTATTTTAAGTATATTTTTTGAAACTTTAAAACAATATTTCAACAAAACCATATCATGTGACTCCCTCATGATGTGGTTTTGTTGAAATGTTTTGTAAAATAATTGTTGTCGACTGCTCAATTTATAAATTTCGTGAGTGGGTGCTTCTGATTTATTATGTAAAGGGTTTACCTATAGCCATGAAACTTCAGACACTGATTCTTGGATGACCAGTCTAATGTATACTGTTTTGGAATTGTCAAATTTTCGTCTTTATCCAAAAATCCAATTTACGTCTTTTTCTTGAACTTTTAATATGATCTCCTCTATTGAAATCCCATTCTAAAAGTTTTGGGAATATATTCTCCATTTAAAACCAAGCCAGAAAATAAGCAGATTGTCGTCTGCAAAACAAGGTCCCCAGAGGGTGAACTGAGTGATGCTACCCAGCACAGCAGGGTAGCATCACTAAATTTACCATCTGTGAACCTCAATCTGAATCGGGGTCAAAATTGGCCCACTGTATGGGATGGCATCATCAAATTCACCCTCTGGGGACCTCATTATGCAAATGCCAGGCTGCTTATTTTCAGGCCAGTTTAAAACCATATTCCAAAATATGTTGTCGACCTGTAAATTCTCAATGGTAAGGCCTAACTTTTAGTGATTGGCCATCAACATTGGACCAAAAAATTCAAGATTTTTATGAAATTTCAATATTTTGTGGAGCTAAAAAAAATTAGGAGCCTGATATTTTCTATTTTTTTCAATTTATTGCCATTTTTGATACTTTTCTAACCCTCACTCCCATCCTCCCACCCAGCAAGTCTGGATAGGGCATTTTTCTATTTCCATTTTTCATTAAATATGCCAAAATGGCGGACACATAAATTCATACTTACTTAAGCTACATCTATGAAACTTTGGTTACTGATTCTTTGGTGAGTGACTGATTTATTAAGGTTCAACAACACTGTAACAGCCAAGGTCATATCGTGTCGGTGACAGTTTTATGGGTGGAGGAAGTCAGAGAACCCGGAGAGAACCACCGATCAACGACAAACAACTGCCAGCTCCCCAACATCATAACTCCGCAGGGTTAGATTGGTTGAAGACATGCACACCATCGACGTGTAGTACACCTAAGTACACGGCGTCATCCTGCCCACAAGTGGACAATCAGGGTTAAGAGCCTTGCCCAAGGACACAACGCGGGAGTCCGAATCGCCTGCTCAGACAGTCACCCATCCAAGGACTAACCAAGCTCGAAGCTTAACTTTGATGAACTGATGAGAACCTGTTACTGAAACGCCACCGCGCCCCCTCTTTGGTAATTGCTGAAGTTCACAGCCTTTTGGGATTTTCAGATTTTCACCCCTTATCTGACAGAAATTTGCATCTTGAAATTTTAATTTATTTATTTATTGGGGTTTAACAACACTTCTGACAGAACCTGATCAGGTAAATTCTTAGCTGTTAACCCTTTACCCAATGCACACAATATCAACACAATATCAAAATTTATTATTTTAAATATTTTATTTTTTTTTAATTTTTCAAAATATTTCAACAATACAATATCATATGGTCACTCATTGCAATGAGCTCGATGAGCTCGTTCCAATGAGGGATGACATGATATGGTTTTGTTGAAATTTTTGAAAAAATAATTGTTTTTCGACAACTCATTTTGTAAATTAGACAGGTGGATGTGCTTATTCATTAGTAAAGGGTTAAGACCCCCAACTTACCTGTGATGTCAATATCCCCCCAAAATAAAATGCCTCCAGTTTTCAAGAAATTTTTACTACTTTACAGACTCCACAAATTAAAAGGTCATGTGTACTTGGAATTTTGGATTTAGCACTATTTTTACTTTTTTAACGTCAATTTCATGATTTGACATGTTACCATCCATACCCTTCTGTTTTGTTACAGCCCAAACTAAAAAAGTGCAAGAGATGGCACTTCAGTATTTACACAGTTTTGAATGAATAGCTCAAGTGGTGATCTATGATATTTTTATCCCCATGGTTGGAAAATATTCAATGCTATGATTTTGGAAACACTCATTAAGTTCTATTGGACAGTACCTTTTATGTAATTATTTATTTACAGGTGTTTAACCCTTTACCCAACAAAGAGAATATCAGTTTTTTTATTTTAATAACTATTTTTAAAAATTTTTTCAAATAGATTTCAACAAAACCCTATCATGTGATCCCTCATTGGAACGAGCTCAATGAGCTCGTTCCAATGAGGGGTCACATGATATGGTTTTGTTGAAATATGTTGAAACCATTTATATTTTTCAACTCCCAATTTGAAAATTATGCGGGAGTATGCGGCCGATTCATTAGTTAAAGGGTACAGGTCGAATACAGCAACTGACTAAAACATCATGACTGTTTAGCTAATCTTTTATACTAAAAAACAGAAATAGTTTACAATAGTAAATGAGCACTGCTCCATTTCCCAGGAGGACAGTACCTTTTTGAAAATACAGGTTTTATATTGAACAAGTCACATCAAAACAAAAAGAATTCAATTTCTAAAAAATACAACTTGGATTTTGGAGCCCAAAACAACTTTTGGACTCCCAATTAAGCCCAAATATGGATTTAGAAACATGAACAAATTTTAATGTTTCTGAAAAGATAGTAATAACTTTTGCATTTTGGAGCCCAAAGGCAGATTTCGGGCTCCCAAATGAGCCCAACAATGGATACAGCAACTGAAAAAGATTGTTAAACAAATTTCCTCATATAGCACTAATTTAAAATTTGGGCTACCCTATGGAGCCCAAATGTTAACCTAGGGACCCATGAATCTGAACACCCCTCCCCCCCATTCAAGATGTTGTATACCAAATATGAAAGGATTCTGGATGGTCAATCTGATGAAGATTTTTAAGAAAGTTTCCCAGTTTGAGATCTAATAAAGAGCCCATATATTAACCTAGGGACCTGATTTGAACAAAATTGAAACTGCCCCCACTAAAGATGTTGTATACCAAATATCAAAAGAATCTGACTGCCGGATCTGAAGAAGATTTCTAAAGCTTATTCCCCAAATTGCCCTAAAATAATATTTGGGCTCCTGTATTGAGTCCACATATGAACCGATTGACTTATTTTGAGCACACATATATTGGACCCTCCCATGGATGCTGTATACCAAATGTTAAAAAATTTATAGTAATTTATATATTTTTTATACTTACCAATGACCCAGACTTAGCTGGTGCTTTGAACGAGCTCGTTGAGATCATTCCAATGAGGGGTCACATGATATGGTTTTGTTGAAATTTTTTGAAAAAATTGAAAAAATATTTAAAATAATAAATTTTGATATCGTCAGTGTTGGGTAAAGGGTAAATCTTCAACACCAAGGGATGTTCCATACCAAATATCAAGGCATTCTCTCTGGTGATTTGTGAGAAGATTTTTAAAGATTTTTAGGCTTTTGGGGCATTAACCACAGTCTGAAGATTGCAGCCGCTTCATTTGAACAAAATAGAAAAGGTATACTCCAAAGATGGTCTGAGTAATATATGTTTGAATTGGTCGCAGTGGTTTTTAAGAAGGAAACAAGTTTCCAAAGTTAACAGACAGCAGACGATGGACAAGAGGATGGACACAAAGTGATGGCAACAGCTCACACTGACTTGCAGTCAGGTGAGCTAAAAATGAGAAAACATTTCAAACTTTTAGCATATTACACTGTAATGTCATTGTGAAAGCAAAGACCTCAGTGATGTTATAGGAATCGGGGGATTAACCTACAGGAAAAAATTATTTACACAGTCTGCGAATGGAGCAGAAATTTATCTTATGGTTTCAATCTCAAAATTTCAAACTGAATCAAAACAGGCCGAGGATTTCAAATCAAATCAAATATCACTACTCTACTTAAATATGCAAAATATTGAATCTTCATACTCCAGTGAAATATAGAAAATAGTGCCAGTCTCAACTCAAGAATTGTATTTTTGTTTACTGACTTCCACTCATCCAAGGGTGATTCATTTTCTGTGTTTTGTCTGGATCAAAACAGTAAAATTTTCCAGAAATTTTCCACGGAGGATTCATTTCCTGTTTTCTGTCTGGATCAAAACAGTAAAATATTCCTGAATCGTAATCAAAATCAAAATAGCAATGTTTTTATGTTTTCCCTTGAACCAGATTTGATGAGAAAACTACCCTGGACCCACTGCAATTTACTAGCCAGAAAATAAGCAGACTGTCATCTGCAAATGAGGTCCCCATAGGGCCATAGGGTGAATTTAGTGGTGCTACCCTGCAAAGCAGGGTAGCATCACTAAATTTACCCTCTGTGAATCTCAATCTGAATCAGGGTCTCAAAACTAAACAGAAAGAGGTACCCACAGGATAAATTTGCATACTGTATGGGATAGAATCATCAAATTCACCCTCTAGGGACCTCATTCTGCAAATGTCATACTGCTTATTTTCAGGCATTTGCAAAATAGTTTGGGAAATGGGCAGCCCAATGAACTCTTCGTCAATCATCAGGTCTCCTACACAGGTACCCTGAACCCCCTCAAAAAATAAAAAAAACACAAAACACAACCCTTGACCAAAGCAGTCTCGGTCACAAGTCCAGGTACATGCCCTACTAGGGGTACACCTTCACATGAACTTTGACACCGAGGTCAAATGTTCATAAGCCTTTCTTCCCACACTCAGGGTCGACTTGACCTTTTGACCCAGGCAGGCAGTGCAGCCATGCTTGACAGCAGCATCGACCTTGGGACGTCAAAATGACTTTGTGAGGCCATCAATTGACCGGGTCATGACACTCTGTCATGTGGCTAAACAATGGGAGCGAACAACAGTGACCTCTGGCTTTCATGCCACTGAAGAATGCAACAGTTTGTTACTAGTTTGGCTCAGTGAAGCTCGACTTAGTAACATATTTATTTATTGGGGTTTAACAACACTTTTTGAGACCCAGGGTCATCTCGTGTCAGATAGCTTTTATGGGTGGAAAAAGCAAACTCCACACAAACATGGTCAGCATCGGTTGAGGACAAGTGCACCAACGACGTGCAGTATGCCTTAGTACACAGTGCCACCATGCCCCCACATGGGCAAATGGGATTAAGTGCCATGCCCAAGGACACAATGCAGTTGCCTCTGGCAGGCATCGAACTGTGGACGATTCAGTTTGAAGTCCAATGCCATAACCACAGAGTCACCACGCTCCCAGTAACATAATAACCTTTGAACTTTGGCTACCATCTGTTATAACATAATAACCTTTGAACTTAGGCTACCCTCTGTTATAACAAAATAACCTTTGAACTTAGGCTACCCTCTGTTATAACATAATAACTTTTGAACATAGGCTACTCTCTGTTATAACATAATAACCTTTGAACATAGGCTACTCTCTGTTATAACATAATAACCTTTGAACATAGGCTACCCTCTGTTATAAAACATAATAACCTTTGAACTTAGGCTACCCTCTGTTATAACATAATAACCTTTGAACTTTGGCTACCCTCTGTTATAACATAATAACTTTTGAACATAGGCTACTCTCTGTTATAACATAATAACCTTTGAACATAGGCTACCCTCTGTTATAAAATAATAACCTTTGAACTTTGGCTACCCTCTGTTATAACATAATAACTTTTGAACTTAGGCTACTCTCTGTTATAACATAATAACCTTTGAACATAGGCTACCCTCTGTTATAAAACATAATAACCTTTGAACTTAGGCTACCCTCTGTTATAACATAATAACCTTTGAACTTAGGCTACCCTCTGTTATAACATAATAACCTTTGAACTTGGGCTACCCTCTGTTATAACATAATAACCTTTGAACTTAGGCTACCCTCTGTTATAACATAATAACCTTTGAACTTTGGCTGCCCTCTGTTATAACATAATAACCTTTGAACTTAGGCTACCCTCTGTTATAACATAATAACCTTTGAACTTAGGCTACCCTCTGTTATAACATAATAACCTTTGAACTTTGGCTACCCTCTGCTATAACATAATAACCTTTGAACTTAGGCTACCCTCTGTTATAACATAATAACATTTGAACTTAGGCTACCCTCTGTTATAACATAATAACATTTGAACTTTGGCTACCCTCTGTTATAACATAATAACCTTTGAACTTAGGCTACCCTCTGTTATAACAAAATAACCTTTGAACTTAGGCTACCCTCTGTTATAACATAATAACCTTTGAACTTAGGCAACCCTCTGTTATAACATAATAACATTTGAACTTTGGCTACCCTCTCTTATAACATAATAACCTTTGAATTTAGGCTACTCTCTGTTATAACATAACCTTTGGCTACCCTCTGTTATAACATAATAACCTTTGAACTTAGGCTACTCTCTGTTATAACAAAATAACCTTTGAACTTAGGCTACCCTCTGTTATAACAAAATAACCTTTGAACTTAGGCTACCCTCTGTTATAACATAATAACCTTTGAAATTAGGCAACCCTTTGTTATAACATAATAACATTTGAACTTTGGCTACCCTCTTTTATAACATAACCTTTGAATTTAGGCTACCCTCTGTTATAACATAATAACTTTTAAACTTAGGCTACTCTCTGTTATAACATAATAACCTTTGAACATAGGCTACCCTCTGTTATAAAACATAATAACCTTTGAACTTAGGCTACCCTCTGTTATAACATAATAACCTTTGAACTTAGGCTACCCTCTGTTATAACATAATAACCTTTGAACTTAGGCTACCCTCTGTTATAACATAATAACCTTTGAACTTAGGCTACCCTCTGTTATAACATAATAACCTTTGAACTAAGGCTACCTCTGTTATAAAATAATAACCATGAACTTAGGCTACCCTCTGTTTTTACATAATAACCTTTGAACTTAGGCTACCCTCTGTTATAACATAATAACCTTTGAACTTAGGCTACCCTGTTATATATTTTATTTTATTTAACTACTGGACATGAGACCTGACCACAGATGATGAGTTCATGTGGAGATTCTTAAGATTTTGAGAACTCTTCCACAATTCTAAAATTTCCATATCACAGCAACTCAAATCAAATCAACAAAATGCTGAATCAAATTTTGAAGCTTTGCAGAGCCCTAAGGCTATAAAAAGAAATTTCTTGTTTCTCAGGCACCTCCCTCATCATACAAAATCGGCCTCATCACCATTTTTTTCACCTGAAAATCTCTTCTATGACACTATTTTGCACGTGTAGGACAAGTATTTAACTAACTATACCTTGTTTGACAGAGCACACAGAGCTCTGTCAAACAAGATATAGTTGGTTAAATTTTTCAACTACATCATTATGGGAAATACTTTTCACTGCTGAAAACATTGGTTTGCAACATAAACAGTATAAGTAGTTAAATTTCTGATT